>JAMKCH010012584.1:0-26024 GCA_023653785.1 Ophioderma brevispina
GGTGGGATCCGAAGTGGATCATGTGTCTGTCAAAGGCCAAATGAGGTCAAAAATGTGGTAAACATGGGTTAAATTGCTATAAAAACCTTTGTCCAACACGATATCTTTTAATCAAGCAATTATGGGTGTCCACTTTGCACCATATATGTCGCTTAAGTAGGCTGCGGATGAGATCATAGAGGTCATGGTTCATGGTCAAAGGTCAATGTGGTCAAAAATTGCCTTTAAACTTGTCAATGTGGTAGGATGATGAAACGTGGTGGGTGTGCTCCAACATTCGGTGCGAACAATTATTGAAGGTCATTTCAAGGTCATGTGAGGTCATTACAAGGTCAATCCCTAAACATGTGGTGGGAGGATGGAAACTTGGTGGGTGCGGTAATATTCCGTGCCAAAAATTTGAGGTCATTTCAGGTCATGCAGGGTCTTCCAAGGTCACATCACTGCATGGTTGTATAGGTCAGCAACCTGGTGGGTGCAAGTCAACATTTTCTGCCAATTTTTTTCAAGGTTTTGTTTTTGAAATTAATGAAATTTGGGGTCATATGAGGTCATTCAAACTTTCACACGCAAATGGTTGTATGGTCATGAAACATTGTTGATGTGTCAAATCAGTGCTGAAATTCTGAAGGTCATTTCAAGGTCATGTGGGGCCATCCAAGGTCAAAACTACAAATGTTTTATGGTCCATGGAAATTGGGTGGGTGCTAGTCAACATTGATCCCAGAATTTTTCCAATAGTCATCTGGCCATCCAGGTATTTCACAATCCCCCTGTGATCTTTGAGTTATGTTACTTTCCAATCCTTTTTACTACCACGACGACGGGGGACCTTTGTGTTGAGGCAACCGCCTTGTTGGTTGTTTTTTCAGGTCGAGCATAGCCACGGTGGTAGTGAGTGAAAACTTAAAAATTGTTTTAGACTAGTTCATGTGAAATTTGCTATTACATATTTAACTTTTTGACTGACTTAACTGCATAGGACTGGGTTCCCCTTTGCTCTCTCATGAGTAATTCTCCTCCAGTCTGGTCTGCCCTTTGCAATAGATTTGGCATTTTGGAGGCCAAGGAAGCCTGTTCCTTGGGGATCTGGTCCTCCCATCTTGATGGTGGGCGACCTGGCTTCCTAACGCTTGTTGAAGTCTTGCGTATAGGCTTGGTATGGTAACTGTGTTTCGGCATCCTGACGACATGTCCAAACCACTTTCACCTCCGCCTGCCGACTGCATCGTGGTGGTGTGCATGTGATGGTCATACCGTCTATTCATCATTTCTAATTTTGTCAAAGGTTTCACTTCTAGATGACCGGAGACATCTCATCTCAAGCCTTTCCTAGCTTTTGGCAGTCTGCCTTGCGCAATAACACCCAGGACTTTCCCTCTGCTCCATAGGGTGGCAATGGGGAGATAGAGACTGGTATATATTCTGACTTGGAGCGATCTTGTGATGTCATTGATTACTCAGATGGTATTCCTGAGTCAACCGAATGCCCATGCTGCCATTCTTGTACGCCTCTTGATGTCCTCCTTAAAACCCCGAAGGCCATTACTTCCATGAAGACAATCATTTACTTTGATCAGGGTTTCTGGATTACTGTGATTTCCCCTCTTGTTCATCGACATGATCTTGCATTTAGATGGGTTTATCTGCATTCCCCATTTCATATTACATATTTATATAAAATTTGAAACCGAAATACCTCATATTTGGCAATCATTGAATTTGTTTCAGGGGGCTTGAGAATAGGGTGTTCCATAAGGTGACAACCTTTTCTGACAAATACACTTTCTGACACCAAGAAGGGTGTCACCTTAATGGAAACCCCTTGAGAATAATACTTGATACACAAATGTATCCGATGCCTCTGTTTGAGTTGCCATTATGGATTTTGAGGCAGGCGAAACAACCAACGCTATTCTTCCCAAAAGGAGCGGTGCAACCATAAAGTTTTAACTTTTTTCCACTTCCTATAAGACAATATTAAATCAATCCATGGAGACAAAAATAATGTGATTCCTCAAGCGAATATGGTCCGAAAAGACAACACATCATTGATGTTAACCAGCATATTTTGCACAATTCACAATATCATGCATCTTAATTGACTTGTATAAAAATTGTGTTATATTTCAATGTATGCCATAAAATATAATTGAAGGTGGGGGAAGAGAATTGTGCTTTCTTTAAAAACATTACAGGTGCTTGTTACGAATTTATGTCCATTGTGTTTCTCCTACTTGATATGAGAGACCTGGTGGCAGTTACACATACGCCTCTTCAAGTATACCTTGTAAAACAAAATGTGGTCATTCCAAACCATGTTGGTATTGAAAGTTTGATCATAACTTTTTCACTATCAACTACTTCAGCTTTGTACGACTGGCCTAGTATGAACATGGAACAACAGCCTTGGAAGTGTACCATATTCTCTTCAGCTTCAAAAATTTGTGCTGAGTGGGTTAATTGGATTTTGGTTTATCTGCCTCATCCTGATTTGGCACGACTTCCTATGCCCCCCCCTCCAAAGTTCTTTAAAAATTTCTTAAAAAGTTAAAAAAAGTAGATAAGTACTTACCATATGGAAATTAAGGGCGAATATAGCCGGCATCTTTTCAGAATGCACTGACATGTTTTCACTCGGTGATGGTGTGCTCCATCCTCCACACATCCACATACTGACATAAGTGATAACATCCATTGCCACGAACAAGATTTATAAGTTTCAGCCAACTGAAAGTTGGGTTGATTCATTTTACAGTAGATGTTCCGAATCCTTATCGAGCGCGTCTTTCATAAGCTTCCCCAACATTCCGCTGATTATCGTGTTGTGGTTCCGGTGCAATAATTGGCTCTACAGGGCATGATCACTTTGTGTCTTCTAGAGTACTAGAATTTTTTTGTGTTGGGGGGGGTGCGGGTTCTCCTGCAGTATTCCCCCAAATACCCACCTGTCCATCCACTCGTCTTCTGCGGTAAAATTTTTCTTTTCCCAATTTGCTCATCAATAATTCGACAGTTCAACCTGGTCCCTCCTATTGGAGGTTTCAGTATTAAGGTTGTTTTCTACGGCCCTAGTACACACTTCTCAGTAATAGTGATAGAAGTCAGCACCATCGTGCATTTTTTTGTCCGTTTTACTATACCTTATACACAGTGCCTCACAATTGACGCGTGACCTCGTGTTCCTATTGTGTATTTAAAGTATAGGGGCTTTACTATTTAGCATCGCTCTGCCAAGTTTTATTCTCAAATTCCCGCGGAACTGTTCCCACGAGCCAGGAATGGTTTTCTTTCTTCATGTTGAAATTGAAAAAAGGTGCTTCGGAAGACTATGCGGTGCTTTTTGTTTATGAGACCATGTCCAGGATCATATCAGAACTATCCTTCTAAAATACCCGTGCACAGCGAATGGTTAATTCACCCTCGAAACATTTTGTCTGAGTACGGACGGAGGACCGCTATAATTCATAGGGCCGTAATAGAAAAACGATTTGACCTATGTACTTGGAACATTTCGTCAATCAACCCCTGCTTTCCTTATTTGTATGCCAAACAAGATCGATTGACCTTGAGAAGGTACGCGGTTTGATGTTATATGTAAATGCTTCCTGATGGCCAAAATACACCCTCAAACACAAGTAGCTGCATGTTAGGGCGCGTGTTTCTCAATTAATGGCGGTACTACTCGGCCTGTTCATTTCGTTGAGGCATGTCACCTGCTAAAATAGCATACGGTTAACAGGTAAGCTGAGTTAGGGACACAATAATCCATTTATTGTGGTAAAGGTCGGGCCGTATTTTTGCCGTGGAGACCCCAACTGCATGATGAGACCGTTTCAGCACTTGTTGTTACAACATCACTTTCATATCTAGCTGAAGAAAAACACTGATGAATTCGTTGTATTTCTTTGGTTGTAGCTCATTTATGTTGAAATAGTACGTAAGTAAGAAACTTAATTGCGGATTGGACAAGCGTTGTCCCCTCAACCATGTTCCCTTTCTTCCTTTGCACTTTTTTTTTTACTGAAATCTCTGATTTGTCCTTTTCTCTTCCATAACGTTTTACACCATATACACCCATTTGACCATAATGTCCCTCAATTTAAACAAAACAAGTCATTCCATTCCATTTTTTGACTATTGCAGGCTTTTGTATCCGGACAGGTTTCTTTGAATCCTTGGATCACACCGTACGAATTTAGCTGCCACAAGCCCGAGTAAACAATGACGTCATGGGACCCTGACAAAGTGTCTGCCTATGTAAGGTTGGCCGCTATCTCTTGCGGACAGGTAAGGTACAGGAAAGAATTTGTATTGTGCCACCACCCTAGATTCAGCAGTCCTTGACAGAAGAAACTGCATGTTTTGAAGCTGTGGTGGAGAATCTGACTTCATCCCAATTTGCAATAAAAGGCAGAGGGTGTTTTTAACACCAAATTGCATAATGCATACAAAGTGATGTAAGGATAAGCGAGTTTTGAATAATTCATGCGTCAATTGTTCATATACCGCTTGAACCTCTGTGAACCCTCCCAGTCCAATAAAATTCAAGGATTCTGGGATGCGACACTAGGTCAAGCAGGGGATATTAACATTATTGTTACTGCATAACCATATAAGGAACAACAATAAGTATGGCTGAATTATCAAACTCGTTATTACGTCAAATAGTCCACGGTGGACTATGACGCACTAACTTTGAAGGAGGTGGGACAGGTATGTGTGTACTTGGAAAAGGTGAGTGATGGTGAAACTATTATGAAATCAACAAGAGAATTGTATTGGTGGGCCAGTCTTTGGCAGTGTAAATAAAATTGAGAAACAGCAAAAACAAGTATGGCGATAAAGAGGAAGGTGTTCAATGAATACATCATACCAGTATGACAATATGGCTGTGAGACATGGGCAGGAGCAGTGATATGATGGAGAAGGCTTGTGTTGCACACCTAAAATGGAACAAATAATGCTTGGGCCATCGATCTTCGAGATAAGAGGATAACGCCTTGGATCCGCTAAACTGGGGTAAAGCCCCAGTGTGACACTGGAGAGGCGATTACCTGGGATTTGCCAGCGATGGAGAAACGTGCGGAGGTCCAGGCCATCGTAAGATTTGGTGTCAATGTGTTGTAGCAGTTTAAACTATAAAAATCATCTTTTTAACGATCATCTAAGATATATACCCCCTGACAAAAAACCCGCAAAACAAACAGAAGAATAGTGGCACAACAGTCCTTGTGGTGACACGTTGGTGGCACAACGGTCCTTCACATAGCGCGCGATTGGTCTATGTACGTGCGATTAATCGCAGACACTCGCAGTAGTCGCTAAATAGTTTCCACCCAATTGTGCTATTAATCGCACCACTCTAAAACAATGACCAACGTACGATAGTCGGCGACTACATACGACTTGACGTGCCACCATCGCACGACCAAATGCGATTGTAGGCGATTGTATGCGACGGTCAAAGCTTGGTTCAATCGCAGAAAGGATTTTGAACATGACCGAAAACCTCTGCTGCGCACAGAGGGACATGTGCGACTATCTGCCACAGCCCGCGATCGTCGCCGATCAGTGGCACACCTTTTTTAAGATTGCCGAAGACTGCCAATCGCAACTAGTCGCCTCTAGTTGTAACCTGTCGATTATCCCAGTGTGACGGGGCTGTAGAGCCATCATTGAGCACATCAATAAGCAAAGCATAGGTGGTTAGGACATGTGGAAAGGGACTTGGTGATAACAGATAGACCCATCCGCGAGGAAAAAAGGGGACCCAGAGAAAGGACCAGAAAGCCAGGACATCCATAGACAAGGTGAGAGTGGTGGTGGAGAGAGATCCATAAGGGGCAAACATGGTCCCACTTGGGACTAAGATAGCCATGGATGGGTGTTTGTAGAGGCAATACAGGGAGGGGCTCCTCCATCAGTACCTATGCTCTGGATAGGGTGCAATGTGCCCTATATACTGTAAATGTACAAAAACTCATGTAAGTACTACGGAAAAGTGTGCAAGAAGTTTAAGAATTGCAAGACATTCCATGTTCATGCAAGATTACCTATATACCAAAGTATTAGTAATTTGTGGGCTAAAATGAGGTAGAGGTCAGGGTTTTTATGTCTTAAGAATGGGATATTTGGGTTTTGAGATTTGAGATGTGGATATGAGCAGCAAAACAATGACTAGTGAGAAAACCCAAAATTAAAAATGCAGCAGAAGGATAAAAGTTGTAGGTTTGTAAGAATCTTGGACAGAAAAAAAAATTGTAAGTACTCCATGTTTTGACAGCTCAATGAAATGAATAATATTTTGGTCGCCTGCCTTAGTGCAGAAGACACATAGGGATCACTTTGTCCATGTAGTGATTGTCTGTTGATGTTGTGAAAAAGGGTTTAACATTTGCCTACATAAGATACCACATACTTTGAACGGATTCAAACCAAACTTTGTAGTACAATACGGAGGTAACAAATGGTATCACCAGTTGTGATGAGGTCAAAGGTCACTACCAAGGTCAAAAGGTTTCATGTTGAGGTCAAGTTACAAAATGGGCTGAAAATGTCTCAATTGACATCGCCTCATTTGAAAAGTTGAAGTCATGATTTTGAACCAACACTTGATCATAGGTGCCACATGGGATCCATCATTTGTTGATGAGGACAAAGGTCAATTACCAATGTACAAGGTCACGTGAGGTCAATGTTGAAAATAGGCTGTGAAATGGAAAAATTGGCCTCATTTGAAAAGTTGAAGTTCATTTGGAACTAAACTTGATTCATAGGTGCCACATGGGATCCCTCATTGTTGATGAGGAAAAGGTCAAATACCATGTCCAAGGTCACGTGAGGTCAAGTTGTTTAAATAGGCTGAAAATTGTCAAATTGGCCTTCAAATTTTAAAAGTTTGGAAGTTCATTGGAAACCAAACTTAGTTTTAATTGGAGTTTACTGATACCCTCATATTGTTTGAAGTCAAAGGTCACATATCAAGGTCAATGTCACATTCAAGGTCAAAGGTGCATGTGAGGTCTATCATTCACAAACCTCGACGGCAGGCCAACAAAATGCGGGGTCTTAGTACGCATGTATTATTTTTAGTCCTCTGGTTGACAGTGGGAAAGAAGATGGTTGATGTGGGGTGGGGAATCGGGTGTTGAACAGATTGGGAGAGTTGTGTGGCTGACTGGATAAGGTTTTTTCAGGGCGGTGAAATTGATAGTTGGAGCATGGTTGGAGTGATGGAATTGGAGGTTTACAGGCAAACAGCTATTCAGTGGTTTGGTGGTTCCTTTGTTTGTTGACAGGGTGGGGTTAGTTTGGTAATTGTTGAGTACAGGTCCAATTGGTTTGGGCCAGACAGGTGGTTGGAGTCGCTAGGGGATGGGGTTGACAATGAACAAAATTTCACTGGCGTTAGTCCTATATGGTTTAACACTGTGCCATGCCCATTTGTATCACTTGGTATCTTGTACCTATAAATGGTTTCAAATCTCCTATCTCATTGCACATACCACTGGAGTAAACCCGGCATTTTGATCTCTCGTCATATGTTTGCAGGTTATGGGTTATGCAGCTTTAGGCACTGTCAGGCCAGAATGTGGATTTCAGCTTGAAGGAATACTATAAACCACTACTCATGCCGCTTGCATCTGTCTTTACACTTGGGAGAAAAAGTTGGTATTGGTAAGTGCAGACAATGGTTCATATTTTCAAGTAAATCCCTTGTACCAGTTAAAGGCGAACCTGTACTAAGAGTAACTTATCCAAGATAAGCGATACACATTAATTATCCAAACACATTCGAGTAGATTCAACGGAATTTATACTAACCATAAAAAATCAATTAAAAAATTTGTCCGACCATGGCTATTTGAAATTCACGCTAGTGTATAAGGGATATGTGTTATGTGATACGGAAGGCACAGTAGCGTCATACACCTTCACAGGTGATTTGCATGTCGTATGTGTATTGCTCTGGCATGAATGACGAAAAAATGTGCCGGTGGTATTGAATAACAACCTTGCTACACTAGACGAATTTTAAATGGTGCATGGTCAGATTAGATGGTTTTAATTCATTGTTATGGTTAATATATAATTCTGTTTGTCGATGCAACCACTCAATATGTGGTCAAATTAAATATGTTAGTGTTTAAATATTCTTGTGGATGGGTTCTCCTTTAAGGTTTTTGTGAAATAATTCCTGTATTTTTTGTTTATATCTTGGGAATGAAATGGATTTGAGGGCGCAAATTGCAGGACGACAAAGAGAAAAAATACAGCTATCCCAAAATCGATAACTATTCCGGGTAAACTGGTGGAGGTCCCAAAGATGATCGGAACCACGCACCTTTAAAAATGATTTACTTACATGTTTATCAAAAATATACATATTACGAGTATTAGAGATTACTGTTCCTAATTTTGATTCAGAGACTTGAGCAAAATGCATAGGAAACCATCAGATGCCCGCCCAGGCTCTTGCTGCAACTAGCCAACATGATTCAATGAGCTGCTCATGGAACAGTCGCAATTCCTTGATGAGTATCAGAAGGACGTCCGATGCCACCCAGGCCTAATGGCCATGTGTATTGACTGGAGGATGCGCAATGGTAATGTAATGAATAAGTTGTCAATTAAAAAGTACTGAGTGTATTTTGCTCATCGTTGAGAATTTGGTGCATTTATGATCTGGCAGGTTATTTCCAAGATTTACGTTGATGCTGATATTCGTGTTGATGTTATGAAGAATTAGTGTGTTGCACTGTCCCATAGACCACTTTGTGGTATTTTTCTGTCCATTTATCTGCAATGTCTTGGAGCCTCTTGGAGGTAAATGGATCACGAAATGCCTATAAAGTGAATAGTCCTAGACAACCTGCTTGATGTTTTGTAGCTCTTCTTAACGTTCTTAGCAACTTGTAAACATCTTTGGTAGATACCATTCTAAAATAGCATTAAATAGCCATATATTTCGAAATCATTGATGTTGCTCAATTCAATTATTACAGAATTAATCTTTAAAAATAAACATTTCGAAACATTAAGATATGCCAGTTCAATCAGATCTCATGTTGCCAGTTTTGGTCAATTCTTGTGACTATTTAAGCATATTTTGATTTAAGGTTTCCTTCACAAATGCAATCATTAAAAGTTAAAAAAGATCATGAATTTACTCTTTGTGAAGGAACAGAAAACCGCTTCACATATAGTAGAAAAAACGACATTTGCAAAGGTTAAAAGTCAGAAGTGAGGCATGTGTTTGTGTGTGGACTTAAAGGTAAATTTTTGAGGTAAGACAGGGAATCATGCAGTATCCCACCCCAAATTCCAAACAAGAAATGTGTCAATTTCACAAGGGTGGGACTATACTTGGATCCCAGCAAACCTGTAGATGTTTAAAATGATAACGTAAAAAAATGGTGGATCTGAAAACACAAGCCCCCTTGATAAGACTACAAAATGCACTTGACATTAGATAATTAGGCCAGTAATTAGTGTCAATAGTAATTAGAATGCAGGATAAAAAGGACATCAGCAGACACTAAATAACTCTCCATAGACTTGTGTACAAAATGACCTCTCACCAAACGTCAATTTCCCGGCTATAAAGCGACTGGTTATTTCAAAATGGATTTTTCAGGAAGATTAGGGACCATATCTCCTTAACAAAAATGAAAAAGTAATATGATGAAGGCTTGATTTTCTGAGTACAGAGCATCGAAAGATTTGCATGTTTTCAAAACGTCCACGCGTGTTGAATGGTCTAGAACTTTAAATGGACGGTTTCCCCATACCATCAGAAATTATACAAAAATGGCAGACAAAATCTTAACCAACCAAAATGGTTGTTACGAGTACCGACCCACATTATGATTATTTCAATCATTAAAGGGATCAGCATTAGCAGCGATTGCTAATCAAAATATATTTTTGTATTTTGTACTGGCCTGGTATGCAAACATAACCTGCAAGTGGTTCGCTTGAAATCCGCGTATTAAGGAGAAAAACCCGTACCACGAATAATATTAAACAATATACACTATAAATACATTATTAACCATTATCGAGGGTTTCATAGAAAAACGGAATATATAACCCTGACAATGAATAAAACCACTAGTGTTGACCATGTGCTATTTAAAAATTGCGCTAGTGTATAAAGTGTTATGCGATACGACCGGCACGTTTAGGTTCAACATGCCATAGGAAATACACATTTGAAAGCATCAGGTGTGAAGATGTATGACGGCTACTGTGCCGTCGTATCGCATAAACACAAATACAATCCATATTACAGTAGCGGAATTTCAAATGCGCATGTCAGACAAAAATTGCTTTTAATTTATTTTTATGGTTCGTATAATTCCGTTGTCATTGAACCACTCCATATGTGTTCAATAACCCTAACAGGGACCGGGTCGTTTTGACGGCCGACGGCCCAAATGCAAGGAAAAAGCAATCTATTTTTATTTTTAAGGCCAGATGTAACTGAGAGCCAAAGCTTGAGTTTTATTGCATCTCGGCCGTTATTCCCGGCACAGGAATTAGTATAGCGTAAAGTCAATAACGGCCCAGATTTGCACCGAAACACCTCGCGCCCGTTTCCCGGAAGACACCCCAAATGCAACGAAAAAAATCGCGCCATTTACCGGGAAAGACGGCCCAGGTGCAACGAAAAACATCGCGCATTTACCGGGAAAGAAGGCCCAGGTGCAACGAAAAACATCGCGTGAAAATGACAATAAAAACAGGGTAAAAAATAATAATTAAATAAATAAATAAATAGGGGTTGCACACTGATCTGCATGAAATTGGTAGCTTATAGTTCGCCAGTAGTGAGTGGAGCTATTACGCTTAATCATAGGCGTGCGTGGCGTATATGCTACGTCCAATGCTGCCGGTTTAGTCATGAAACGGTTATGCATAATTACCCAATAGCTTATCGAAAATGGTGCCTATTCACCCATCGAAATCGAAATTGTTCTATGGGCATTGCTACTGATGAAAAGCATTGCGCCTTATGCGGGCAAGACGGCCCAAATGCAGCGAAAAAAAGCATCGCCTCATTTCCAGTCAAATAACGGCCCAGAAGGGTGGCAACGAACATAAATAAATAAATAAATAATGGGTGCACACTGATCTGCAGGAAATTTGTAGCTTATAGTTTTCGCCAGTCGTGAGATGGCGCTAATACGCTACATCATAGTCGCGCGTGGCGCTATTAAGCTACGTCATGCTCCGGTTACGTCATGATACGTGTATGCATAATTAACCCAATAGCTTTTCGAAAAAATGGTGGCGCTATCACCATCGAAATCGAAATTGGCTATGGCATTTGTACTGAGGAAAAGCATGACGCTTGAGGCAAGGACTGCCCAAATGCAGCGAAAAGCATCGATCATTCGTCAATACGGCCAAGATGCAACGAAAAACATCGCGTTAATTTTCCCGGAAGACGGCCCCCCAACCCAAATGCAACGGAAACCATCGCGTCATTTTCCGGGAAAGACGGCCAGATGCAACGAAAAAAAGCGCGTCATTTTCCCGGTTAAGAGGGCCCCGATGCAATGAGGAGCCAATGAGAGTATTTGCGCGACCAAAAAGAGTTGTTGAGGCCCAGATGCAGCGAAAGCATTTTCCGACCGGGTTACCACGTTTTCGTTGCCTCTCATTCCTCTCGGCAGAGTTAGGGATTAATTGATTTATAGCGTATATTGTGTTAAGTTATTCTTTGAACAGGTTCTCTGTAACAGACAAGGTGAGTATTTTTGTCTGATTCTTTAATTTCTATACGTGCGTATCCAAAAATTCCGATTGAGATCAAAAAAAGCCTTTCTCGGTGAATATCCCAGATTGTAAGCATGATATTGTTGCACCATGATCAATACAGTACCTCAAACACATCAAAGGTGGTTGATCTTTGTTTATGCTGTGATACTGTAAACCACAATAGCTGTTTATGTAGATTTTGAGACGTCACGCATGTATGTCGATTTTATGTGGAGACGGTTAGGACAAAATTATTTTCTGAACTTAATTCATTTTTTTCACTAGGTGGTGGTTGTTTCTACATTTAATCGCAGTTATATGGAAATTGTACACACTTACCCTTGATTTTTAAGCTAAAAGAATCATTTCTACATTTTTCGATTCTATCGCAATAATGCTGCTAATCCCTTTAAAGACAAATTATCACATTTTGTGATCTTCATTTCGGCAAGGGCCATAGTTGGGACGCAACAGTCCTCTGCACTGAAGTGTCTGTACCATGTTTATTTGTGGTGTGCTTCCAAAAGGCATTCCTTCAAATAAAGCATGGTAAGTAAATTTAGTATAAAGTTACGTATTCAAAAATTGATCAGAAAGAAACAACTCGTTAGTTGCAAACACCCAAATGATTTCTTTTACTCATGTATAAAGTGCATGGTAACCAGTGATAGCCGAGAAGTTGGCTACCTGTTTCATGTACCCCCAGCACCCAATGACTGTGGAATTGCCTGTTGGTGCGCATGGTTATGTTACAAGGTAAATAAAAACATGTTATCTCAGTAAGGTAATTGTACACACACACCTCAGTTCTTGATTAAATTGAGATTTGTACCAGATTGGTTTTAATACTCTTATGGGGGCAAATAACCACTTTGTGTTCATCTGCAAGAGGTACATGGGGATTGCTTTGGTTGGGTAGTGTGGGTTGTTGGTTTGTGTCTGTGGTCAAAATGTAACCTTCTCATGAGTGTGGTCAAAGGTCATATAGCGGCCATCCCCAAAATGGTCAGAATTAGAACACTTGCTGGTGTTTTTGTCAATCCATTTTTCATGACACTTAGGGTAGAATGGGACCTTGGGTAGTGACCACATGTTGGTGACCTCACCCGACTTGGGGACTCATGTGACCTTTGGCCCCATTCCAAACCACGACGGCAGAACGACACACGATTGGTGAAAACCGTGCACTGTATTTTTTTTCCAAGAAAAGAAAGTTTAGCCATTTGGCGGCTAAAGCAAATCTGGCAAGCACTTTGATCTCAACTGACATTTTGAACTTGTTTGGGATGTTAATTTTGCTTGTGAAGTCATGGCAAATATAGACAATTTAGAATGACTTAGAAAGCTTTTCTTCTCAAAATACTTTGTCGAAACACAGATTCTGTTTTATGGTCAATAAAGGCAAAAGAAAAAATGTTATAATTTTGTGATCAATTGTCATTTTACCACTGTTATTGCATGCTTCAGTAAAAATCTTTGTAAAACATTTAACCAAGTGATTTACTGGTAATGAGGCTACCAAACAGTGATTCAATGTTTTTCTCTGTTCTATTTTATTACTGATCTGCCACCAAACATACCATATCTATAAAATTCAAGCTCTTTGCATTTCAGGCACAGTCTAAATAAAGTACACCTGCACAAAAAGTATCTCGGCATGTTTTCGGTCAGTATGGTGCCAGTCAGACCATTTTGTGAAAGTTTTCGATATATGCATTTTATTGTCTAGGTCTTGCCTATCATTAATTCTTCCTGGTGAAAAAAAAAGCGTGCAGACAGAAAATGCCTGAGATAGAATGCGGAATGATGCAAACCTTTCAAACCAAAAGTTGAAGTTTTTGGATTTTTCAATGGGCATTGCAGTGTACTGGACATTGAACACGCGGACCACCATCAATATTGCAAGGTAGGCTTTCTCGCTCCACTCATTCAGTCCGAAACCTCTTTGTGTACAATCAATCCAAAAGAATTTTGAATTGTACCACACAGTGACCATTGAAAAATCCAAAAACTGCATTTTGGTTTGGGGGTTTGCATCTTTCAGGCGTTCTATCTCAGCTTTTGCCACGCTTTTTACAGCGAGTGTTAAGAAATTGCAAGATGAGGCAACAAAGTGTTATTTGAAAACTGTCAAAATGGTCTGAATTTGGCACAATATGATTCGAAAAAATTCTAGGCCTGCCGGATACTTTTTGTGCAGGGTATTTTGCCCACAAAAATTAACTCTTTGCAAAGTGAAAGACCCACAAGTTTGTGTCAGTGGTTGGTGCCTCATGCATGCTGCAATGAAGCAGTATGGTTGCATTCACTGTAGTATGGAGCTTGGAAAAGTCGGGTGGTATGGAGTTCCCCCCACTCACTGGTTGTGTGCCCTAGAGAGTGTCTCATTCTGACTATGGGCGATACGGTATTCGATGAATAAAAGTAGGGTCTTAAGGTGCATTTCATGATTTCAACCATTTATTCTTTGATCATAGTTATCCTTGAGAAAAGCTTATTACAAAATTTGATCCGATCTTGGGCGTTTTGGGTAGAGCAATGCTTGTTTACCGCGGTCCTTTAGGCACTGTGCTGTGTATTTCTGCCTGTTATGGACGAAAAGTACAAACTTGGAATTGCTTACAGATACCAAAATTTGCATGAAAAGATAAGTACAATGGCGTACTAAGGCTAAATTTCAGATGATATAACTTTTTGAGGCAAGTCCGGTCCCCCTGACTTGAATCCAAAAAAGGACTTGCCTCAAAAAAAGAGGATGTGGATCATGTGTGAACGGCCCCTTTAAGTTTACCTATTTATAATTTGTTTGGTTTATTTCCGGCCCAAAGGGCACAATCCATCCAAGTATGCAGGACTGCCTCTCTTGATGCCAAATACATAAATGGCAACAGCCATTAAACGCAAAGCTAAAAAAGCCGAACTGCAGCAGACTTAGCCAACTTGCTGTGACTGAAAAGGAGCCATTATCGGCATTGTTCGAGGAAGGCACGAGGTTGGGTAAGCGGGTAGCAATTGTTGTTGCAGATAAACTTTGATTCAAAATCAATTTGCCCTTGTTGAACATCTGCATGGCGTTCGGCAAGTAGCACCATGGCAACACATGAGGGAAATAGTACAGGCATCGCACTGCAGAGCATTCACACACACAAGGAGGTAGGACATGCCAACTTACACAGCAACAGCCGAATTCAAAATCGGCATAAACATCAGCAAACCCAAGTGCTAGTCTTTTTAAAAGTCACGTAAGAGGCAGACTCTTGCATATCGGACGGTTACAGACACTTGACTAAAGGCTTTTCTGGTCGTGATACTTAAATTACCGTTATTGGAAAATTACACTGTTTTTGCAGCGGGGTTTATCCACTAGCCCCGATGGATTTTGAAGTCAATTTATTCCAAAATTATTATTTTATTACAAGATTTATCGAATGGTTGTACTGCGACTGGAACCACAAAGAAAATGCTTGAAAGAATTCCTAATTACCATTAGTGATCATAAATGCCCCAACGAGCAGGGTCATTGTCCTGGCCCTCGTCTCGCACACGCTTTTGCACAAGAACGATTCTGACCTGAATTATAGGAAATATTAAAATTGTGCATGTATGTCAAAAAACAGTTTTCTGTTTTCAATTTAAATTGCAAATAAAATATGCAAAATATAACATCATAAAGGGTTTATGTGATTCACAATTTTTACGTTGCCGAAACAGTTGGTCATCGTGCCTTAAGGCCATCGTTCCCTCATCTGTTACCCCAACAAAGCGGAGCAAAGGAGACCATTAACAAGCTAAAATCAGGGCGTGGTTTAGACCATTGTGTCCGGGAAGGTCACTGTGGAGTGCGATGGCCAAATGGTTTGAAGGAATCAAGACCAATCTGATGTGCAATAGATAAGGGAGTGAGAGCGTGAGAGACATAATGTTTCACGTGTGAAGGATGGTCTGTCCAAAAAACCTTGTAGCACCCAGAAAGAAAACCTTGTACAGCGCTGGTGACAACTAAAATCAGTAGCTGCAGGGGTTCATTTTGTTGTAACTTGCGGGAATCAGGTTTGATTCTCGGAAGGTAATTTTGCGAGGAATCATTGATTTCAGACCACTTCGGTAATATTTGATTATGATATTTATAAGGATAAAATTTATTACCATTGCTTTTACCTTATGTTTGGCGAACGTATCAGTATTACCACGTATTTAACTGTTTAGAAATCTAAATACAAGAAGGCAGAAAGTAAATTCTTAACAATTGTTTTAAAAAACCATATAATTTGGAGCTGGAAATTTTTAAATTTGGCCAACTGTGCTTCGAAATGTGACACTACTGAGGCATCGACGACAACTACAGTTAACTATTGCGAAGAGAGACCAACAAATATTCAACGACAAGTATGAGTCCACGTTTGAGATCTTTTACTCACATAAATCGTGATCCAATTAACCAAAAATTCCATTCTTACAGACCTAGAGTACTCAGAGTTCTCATACATGAATCCAGGCATTAGACTTCTAAATGACGCACTGCAGAAAAGAAGCGACTTTGGAAGACAAAAATTCAATATTATAAGGCTTGGGATTCTATTTCATTTCTTATATTTTGTACTTAATTAGGAATGCACTCAGTTGAAAAAAAAAATCAAGAATCGGATGCATTTTTAAATTGCCACAAAACTGCACAATTTCCGAATTCGGCAACTTGCAAGCATGCCGAATTCGCAACAGGTGGCGAATTCTCGTTCATGTTTGCTGTCAAAAACACAAAATTACAATGTGAAGGCTACCGTTAGCATCTCCCATCAGTATTGAACAGTCTTCTCACCTGCTAAAATTTAGCATTCCTCAAGAAATTTCCATAGCGCTAAAGAACCGTCGGACTAGTCTACTCCCGCATCTCATGGTTTACATTTGCAGACCCAAAGGTAAACACTAGCAAAGTCTTTACCACACTATCCTAGATATATTACCTGGAATTGCGGATCAATTTGGTTTAATTTTGTGTACAAACCTAATGGAATAGACAAAAGGTTATGTTTCTAACTTAAGATTTTTTATTGCATTAATGTTAGTACGTTTTTAGTGAATTTTATTTTTGCCGTTTTTTAGAATTCTTTTTTGCCGTTTTAAAAGGAAAACCTGCATTTATATGGTACCTAGGGCACAGGGGAAACACTGCTTTGATGTGGCAGTGGTACTTGTAATTTGGGTCATGTCCAATTTTAATTGAATTGTCGTAACAGTACGTGTTCTGATCTACGATATGTACGGACTTCTGTCTTTGTAATTAGACTTTCGCCTGGTAATTTTTGTTTGTTTGACAATAAAATCGAACGATAATTCATGAGTTCTTTTGAAGAAAAAAATTCATTGGTTTGTGATTCCCTATTTCTATATAAGCGGTAAAGGCAAACATTATTTTTTTCTTGACTGATTTTTTTCTCTTGACTGCATTTTCTTGAACGCAATCAACTCTGATTCGCGTGTTGAACAATTCGGGCGCGAATCTTTTAAAGCGAATCGTTCGCGATTCGCGTCGAAAATTGCAGCCCTGAGCTGGGCGACACCTATCTTTACCCTCAAAGGCTTCCGTAAAGTTGTTCTTGCTTGCATTTTTATATACCGTTTTTCTCAGAATGCCAAAAGGTTAAACTTTGTCCGTGCTTTTTAGAGAATAAGAACAACTACTTTGTCAGAAGAATTGAGATGTAGAACATTTTACAACAAGCATAAGCTGACTTTTTTCATGCTGAATCTACGTTAGGAGAAGGGGACTATAATGGGCTCCATCCGTAGGTCCCGTCAGTGAGTAAAATGTTAGCCCTGGAATTTCGGTGATAAAATATTAGCCTTTCTTATTTTATTTGTTTAAATTATCTTTTAGACGGGTGGGCCCATCACAATTGGCTGTTTACACGGGCAGCTGTTTTTACACAGTTTCTGTAAGGAGCTGAATTAAAGGGGGTGGTCTGGTTGTAGTTGTTCACTTCTTAATGATCGCAACATTCTGGGGTGACATAATACCCGTAAATACAATTAGACTTGTTGTTCCTTTATCGGTTATTTTTTACTGATTACAGCATTTATTTGATTTTGGTTCACAAATCATCGATGTAAAAGTTGTCCTGGTTTATCAAAAGTGGCTCCTGGTCACTACAGATCTGTGAACCAGGACACTTTGGTTCGTGCCTCTTATTTTTTGCCAAGTCAGGTCAGGTTTCCTTTGAGGGCTGCTACTGGTATCCCCTGGTAACCAGTACTACTTGCCCCAGGGCCAAGTCGGCGGCTAAACCGACGCCCCATCGGGTTTCTAAGGAAATCTGAGAGGAGGGTAAGCTGGTTACCCTGGTAGAATGAAAAAAGAAGATCTCCCTACAATGGCGTCAGCTCTGGAGAGCTAATGGCGGCCATCCACACAATGCTGCCTTGCTGGTTGGCATGGTTGCCAAAGGGCATGCCCACCGCCGAAAACGTTGGATTGGCGTCAGGAATGGCATCCGGTCAATTCTTTTGCTCCAATAATCCTCACACAGAAGTATTGCTGAGGGTGAGGTGTATCCGGCCACCCTGTTAACGGGACAAAACCGGATTTAAAACTTTGGTTGTAAACTAGTGGCCTTAACGATCGTAACTGAGATTGAAACTGAAGACACCATAAATATCTTTATCCGTAGATGACGCTTCTCAAATCTTGGCCACTTTAAATTTTGCCTGTAAAATAAGTTTTGGCTGTGTGTTTAGAACCAACAATGATTTGAAAGTAACCAACTCACTGCAGGCATAGAGAGACTCCTCAAGATTGCGCATAAATGGCGCAGGTGATGGCGACACCGCTGGATGGATACCTGCCCTCGCCTTTACATGTCCGTGTGCCCCTCCCTCTAACTGCAATGACTCAGAAGCTCTTTCCCTGCTACACCCACTTAACAATGGCACTGCAGTACTTCACCATTTCAACCCTGGTAATTCTGTCTCTATAGGTTACAACAAGAGAATAATATCACCGCTTCCCCACAATGCATTGCTTCCAGGGGAGGTTTTTGTGCAACTGATGATGTGAATCGTTAGAGATGAAACATGGTTAAATTGGACAGTAATGATCACAAAAAACTTGCATTTAAGAATGTTTATCGCGAATGATTCACACAACTTACTGTTCAAAACCTCCTTGGAAGCAATGCATGTGGGAAGCTACTGATATCTGCTCTTGGTACAACACCCAAGTCAGTACTTTTTGAGGTGCTCCCCCAAATGTCCTGCAGGCATTTGGGGGGGGGGACCATCTCAAAAAAACATTGACATAAAGAATAGGCTTGTTTTTGGAAATCATAGTGACATTTTTATGCGATTTAGAGCTATAGTCATAAAAAATGCGTTTAATTGTAAATTTTTGGAAAAAATGAATGGATTTTGATGTATGCGCAAATATAGGGGACCACATAATTCTGGTGAAACTTGGTTGAACATAAGAACAACAGCTGATAAAAGTAGGAAAAGGTGGTTGTAACGATTGGTAAAATCAAAACAACTATCTCTTACATGAGACTGTCTAACGCATGGTATATTACAAGGCACTAGTAATAGTAATACTAGGGCATAACTGATTTGTTAGTTTGTTGTCAACACCAGAGAATAAAGTGCCGACCGTATAGTGGTGTGCAGGGGGCCCAAATTTTAGGTTTTTAATATACTTTATATTTCTCTTAATGGGTTATCTCCTCAAATGCACATGTTTTCAAGCTTTGAAAAATGTCAAACAATTACATTTGAGAATATATGGCAGTGAAACGTCATCATGCCTCCGTCAGCGCAAAGCGACTATGGATAAAGCGCTCACATTGAGTCACAGGTTCGGTGAACAGCGACGTCTGTGGGCTGAAAGAGCCCAATCCTAGAGTGGCAGTGTCTGCCACAGGTGCTGCATATATGGGATGTCACAACTTGACTATCCAAGGATCTGTGCGGCTTTCTTTTAGCTCGCTGCTTCTCAAAATGGCTGGAGCGTTTGTTCTCCAAGCTCAAGGTGTTAATTGCTTCACTGTTCTCCACCAAAGGTTACGATTGTCAGCAAGTTTCTCCCAGAACCCAATGTCGATGTCAGGGTTGCACCTATAAGCTACAAATTTCTTGTAGCGGAGCGGGGTCGACCAACGTTCCTCTTGCCAGATGTAAGATCGGCATAAACGAGATCTTTCGGTAGACGGCCATCCTCCATTCGACGGAGATGGCCCAGCCATCGGAGTCTGCGTTGTCTAAGAAATGATAGATGGTGGGGAGTCACATTCGAGTCAGGAGCCTGAATTCTGGCACCATGTCCTTCCAGGTGACACCAGAATGCGTCTAATACGACGCAGATGGAAGCTGTTAGTTTTCTTATCATGCTCGAGTATGGAGTCCATGTCTCAATACCATACAGTAATGTGCTTGAGATGCCGGCGTTGTAAATGCTGCCTTTGTTTAAATGGGACAGCTCGGATTTCCCCACACGTGTGTAAAGCCGGGCAAGAGTAGCTGCAACTTTACCAATGTTTGCCGATTTTCTGCATAGAGAGGACAGATGTCACTGAGGGTGACCTAGGTAGGTGAAGTCATGAACAACCTCAAGTGTGAAATTGTTGATGTGATGACAGGTGGATCTTGAGCATCTTGGGCAAGGACCTTAGTCTTCTTCCAAATGAGGACAATCCGGGGGGGGTGGGGGGGGAAGTTCCTACATTGCCGTTGAGAACGCTCTATGGAAGCATAAGTTCCTGCTTGAATGTGAAGTATGGCACATCATCAGAGAACAAACATGTAATGAATCACTATCTGACAACCTTTGTCTTCGCTCTAAGGCGTACAGGATTGACGAGCCGACCATCAGACCTGGTGTGCAGTGCAGTGTCCGTTTCTGCTGGCATGTAGCTCGAGATGCTTGCTTAGACAAGTTACTGAAAAGAATATCATCAATAGCCGCGTTCCTTGGCGGCCAAACACCTCCCATCATCCTGGCTACGTAACACCACCTCGATCGCCACAATGTTTGTCAATGAACTCCGCGCTTTCTCTGTACGCGCTGTTTACCCCTGTTCAAACTGTACTCGCTTGCTTTCCATGTCGGCCCTGCCTGGAAAGATCTGATGATGCTCAGCAGATTTGGTGCCACAGCCAATCTTCTGAGGATTTTGGATACAGTCCATTCTGCTAAAAGGCAAAGGGCTTTTGTCAGGTCTATGAAAGCACATGTAGAGTGGCTTATGTTGTTCTCTCGCACCTCTCCTGTAGTTGGCGTATGGAGAAGATCATTATCGCTAGTTAGATTTGCCAGCACGAAATCCGCAATGAGACTCAGGATACACCCTTGAAGGACTTGAAGACGCATCAAGCAAACACGGGCAAAAAACCTTTGCCACAATACTAAGAGGGAAATAACCCTGTACATTGTTGCAATCACTGCTTCACCTTTGTTCTGGTAGAGGGTGATGATCTTTTAGTCGCACATGTCCTGTGGTACAGTCTTTCCTACCAGATTGACAGAGAACTTCATGTAGTGGGTGAAGCAGAGAGCTTTACAGCATTTGATCAAATCTTGGTGGGTATCCATCATTCCCCCGGTGCTTTCCGGAGATGGTACAGACAGTTGATGGCCATGTCACGTTCATCCACTGTAGGTACAGCATCTAGGGCAGCCATGGTCGGAAGACTCTTGATCTTGTCAAGGGATGAGGTGTGACATCCTTTCGGTAGAGTAGAGCTCAGAAAAGTGTTTCACCCAGCGCTCCATCTGGCTTACTTCTGTCTGTGCTGACTTCACCACTGGATGACTTGAGGGGCGCTGTTTGGCACTGAGATGGCCGGACAGCCTTCTTTATATTTCCACATACATAGCTCTGATGTTGCCCGTATGAGGAACGCAGTGTATTTTTCGCCAGCTCAGCATATTTCATGGCAACACTGCCTTTCCTTCGCTGAACTTCACATATACAGATGCTTTGAAGCACTCTCGGTTGTGTGTGGAAGGTGAACTCTAACTCCTCCTCTCTGAAACGCTGCTCTTTGGCTCATGATGGAGTTAGTAAGCCTGAATTGGCCTCAAACCAATCGTTGTTCTGTTTGGATTTATTCCAAAGATACAGAATGCTGCGCTCTGAATTGTCTCCCACTCGGAGAGTGAGTCATTTTTCTGTTACAGTATCACCTGATGGACCAGCCAAACCCATGGATGCATTGATGGAAACAGCAAATTGCTCAACTCTGTCCGCTTCTTTGCGCATCGTGTGGTATTGATGCATGTTTACTAGCTTGTTTAGAGCGGTGCAGCCTCTTTGGTTGCAGTCGAATCTTACAGCAGAACAAGGCATGATCTGTATCACCGTCTGCACTATGGTAAGACCTAGTGAGGTTGAGGTGTGGGCAATTGATGAAAGATCGCATTGTGATGATCAGGTTCAAGTTGATGCCAGTGCTTGGAGCGTGGGTGATTGCCAGGATGACTTGGGCTGAGGTGGTCTTGAAAAAGGGGTTGGTCACACCACAGATTATAGTAGGAGCACAGTTTAAGAAGACGGGTCATTGTCATTGGTCTTCCCGACACCAAAGTGTCCAAGGCAAGATGGCCAGGGACTCGTTGGTCAGAACCCCTCTCGCATTGAAATCAACCAGGAGAAGGAGGTGTTCATCAATTGGGATACCCTTGATTACGTCTTCAAGGTTGTCATAGAATTCATTCCTTGGCTCAGAAGTGGAAGTAAGGGTTGGAGCATAAACACGGATGAGGGAGATTTGGGCCCATCGCTGGTTGTGAAGGCGAAGTGTAGAAGGAGTTCTGATCCACCGTTACCAGGGTCCACGAAATCAGTAAGGAGTTACTAACTGCAAAAACAACGCCAAACAAAATTCATGAGGGGTTCTTCTGCTGGTTCCCTTGCCAACGATGTGGAGTCCTTTCCTTGAGTGTACCGATCTGCTAGACGGTCTTGTAAGGTGGCTATATGTCGACTTGAATTCGGTGCTCATTATTAATGAGGCTGTCTTGCGAGTATCAATGATATCTTTGAGATTGTCATTAAACAGGTGTCATGGTATGCATTCATCCAACATCCCCGGTTGGAGGGGAGTTTGTCTTTTGGATTTTCTTATCTTGATTGAAAGGGCAGTAGTTGCCGTCAGCTTTTCATGAATGGCTCCACTATCCCATGCACCCTATGAGGAGGAAGGGACTAATGTGGCGGGAAAGCACCCAATTGGCTGAGGGCTGCCCAACTTAAGGTGGGCGGTAGTGTCCAGTGAGAAGCGATGATCTCTCCCACCGTCGGAAGTAGCCCCTGGAGCTATGCTCTACGCCAATCACGCAAAGTAGCTTAAAACCAGTACGCTATCCCGGTGGTTCTACGCTTATGAAGCGAAGTGGAGGGCCTCTCTCATGGCGCAAAGCCGGGGCACAATTGCTATGGGATCCGTATTGTTGCCCATGCACATGAATACCCCTCTCCACGCTGAAGACAAATCCAAAGGAAAGTCGAGAACATACAGTTTGGTGACAGCAGCGTCGCAGGAGTTGCCGAAATGGTGCTGAGTAGAGCAGTCAATCGCCTACGGGACTCAACTCAGGGATTGATCCTCAGGGTGTCTCCCAAGACTGTCCTGCAAATCAGGTAGTCGACGAAGGCCGCAGTACTATAAAGTCTGGACACACTGGCCGTTGAAACCTGGCTGGTTTCTTCCGCCCTTAAGCTGGTATGTCTCAGCAGCATATAGGATTTATTGGCCTAATCACGAGCCTAACCTATGAGGATATAAAGGAAAGTGTAAGCCATGGTCCAGTTGCCAAACCAAAACAGAGTAGTGGCGGACTCACCTGTCCACAAACCACCGACCATTTTGTGAGTATGTCCACGCAGGTCATGTATGTTGTATCAGGGACTCTGCACCTCCAGGGCACAGGTGCCTTTGACCCTGCCTAACTGATGATAATCCACTAAACCTAGGCAACGGGAATGCTGAGAAGAAATAAGAACCTTAGCAAAGGGGAAAAAGAGCTATGGGAGGTAGAAGTCGCTCAAAATCCTCACTCTGGAGTAGACACAAATCCAGCCCACCACCAGAGGAAACAGGAGTTAAATAAAAAAAAATACATTGTGGGGCTCCGTAGAGTGCTTGGTCAAGGTAAATCTGTTGTTGCTACATAAAAGACCAATGAACCTTGAACTTAACAATTTTAACCAAGATTTTTTTGACTATTTTTTTTTAGATTACAAACTGTAAACAGCATATGAGCCCTGGGTTCCATCCGCTGCTCGTTGAGGTTGGCAAACTCAAAGGATATGAGAGATCCTGTAATACTTCACTCAATGTTAAGGTATGTTATAATCATATTTATGCCCATCCAGAAGCATTGGAGCAGTTAAACTCAGATGTACACACACCACAACTGATTGTTTGAAAAATTTTTGCACACCTTGCCAGCCACAATTATTTATAGGGTTAAAGGTTGCAACGAGAGTTTCACATTCAGGTTCTCCTAAAAAAATCGGAAAGTACTGATTTGCCCTGATGTAAAGATTTCCCCTCCAAAAAAAATAAACCCCATCTGAAAGGATTAAGCGGAGAAGTGTTTCTTTGGTACAAAAAAATTGTGAAATTCTAATGCGTATAGGAGCAAATACGAAATTCAGACTGTTTTATATTGGAAATATAGCAAATCAGCATAACATTTGTTCTCGCTTTTAAGACATTCTTAGGCCAACGAAAAGGGTAAGAAATCGGTGGAAGTGTTAGTCTATATGAAATTGCTATTGTGACACAATATTTGGGTGCCTCAAAAATTCTTGTTGGCACCTGTAAATATAGACGGTTCCATATGGCTGATTACAAACTTACCGTCTGAAAAAATGCCACACATAGCCAGGGGAAAGGGGGGGGGGGGCAACATGGACCCTGCCACATGGACCGTGGGGATGACGACGGTCCTGGCTCACAGCTGTTTGAAGATCTCATTTATTATGGGCAAAAACAAGCGAAACAAAAATATTTTAACAGCGCCACATTTTTGACAAACTAGTTGGAGTAGTTATCCACAAGCTATATCTGTGTAAATTTGATGAAACTTCTTTGCGGGCAAATATATGATTTTTTCATAAAATTAGTTTTACGTTTTTATGGGGAACTAGGATATAGAGGGGACACTATAACAAAAAATTCTGATCTTGTAGGCCTATTGGCAAGATTACCGCAATGGCTGTTCTGATTTTTTGCGGAGGTATTAGCTCTTGTATGTACCACCTATTTCAGTTGTCACAATTGTGTCGCCCTTTTCCTTAAATTGCCTCTAAAAATAAAGACCAGTTGCATGGGTCAAACAGCTGTGGGCTGTGAACATAAGAAAACAACCCCTAGCTGTGATAAACACAATTTCATTTGCCGGACACCAGTTATGGTTATCGTCATTCTGCTTGTCACTTGGGGGATTGAATTGGAAGTATGTGTTGGAGTAGCTTTTCATGGGAACTTTTCAATAGGAATAGTCTAATCTGGTAACGTCATCTAAGTGGCCACAATTATTCCACTGGGAAACTGGAAAGCATGCTCTCATAATAATGCACTGATGATGATGCATAGCAATGACAAAGCCTGAGCAGATGATGTTATAGCAGGTTGAATAAATCTATTTTAATCGTACATTGATTTGCACATCTAGTCATAAGGAAGCTAAGATGAGCCGCTATATGCATTCTACACTCAGGAGTGACTAGCCGTAATTAGTTGGTTTGTGCTGATAAGGTCTAAAAGAATTCCCTCTTGTGCTTGGTTTTATATCCCAAAATGCAAGTGTCGCACAGCATGTATGCAAAATGCACAGGTCTGAAAAAAACATTTGTTTTTGGGAAAAAAAAAGTTAATGTTGCGCTTAAAGGCGACTCAGAGATTTCGAAAATACAATTTTTGTGTAATTAAAAATGAGTCATCTAGAACTAAAGATAATACCTAAAATGTAATTGTCAATGGGCTCCGTCCGTATGCCTGTCCGTATGTCCGTCCGTTCGTCCGTCCGCTGTTTGTCCTGGATAAAAATGTTAACCCTGGAACATTTGGGCATATCTTTTTTCGGGATGAGCTAGAGTAGCCAAACTTGGTATATTGGTAGGAGGGGATACCCCCTACTCACCATGTAATTCATTCCCCCAGGGTTCTCCCGGGTCTGTCAGGGGGTAGGGGAAAAAGGTCAAGGGAAAAAGGTCAATATGCACAGAAAAATGTCAACATTGTGTTCAATTTATCTCGAGTTC
>JAMKCH010012585.1:0-43715 GCA_023653785.1 Ophioderma brevispina
AGTTGTTGTTTCCTCTCTTCCGCATTCCCTTCCGATTTCCCGTCCGGGAAAATACCTCCCTACCGCGGCCAAGTTCCAAAAGGAGATTAAGTAGCCCATGGATAAACCAATTATGAACAAAGACCCGACACCGCGCGTTGATAGCTTTGAATAGAATGCACAATATTGTTTAATGCTACGAAGCGCCAACCATATCTCATGACGCTTCCACAATGGAAAATAGGTGGGGTCATCTGTGTTCAACTAATCAAGTTAGTGGTAGTAGGGTTTAGGAGTACTATGCCCTTAGGATTTATATTATACATTTGAGACTATATTTTGACACTTATGGAAGCTTTGTGAAGTCATCAATTTTCGCCAACATTTGTTTTAAATAATATGATTTAATAAATCAGTTTGTGTTCGTTTATGGCAAATTAACATTAATAAAGGGTTTTTTTTACAAAATTGATGAACCATTCAGCGATGGACCAACAAATGTGATGCCCAACAATCGTGAATTTTTTGCCCGCGATCGCGCAACTCCGGTAGCCTAGTCTGTATCAAGCTTTATCCTCTTATTAAAAAATGGGTGAGGGGGTGTTCCTAGAAAAGTGTTTTTAGGATATTATCCAGCAATAACATATATCTTAAAAAGAAAATGCTAAAAGAAAATTATTTTAACATGGTGAAAGTTATTTTTTTCTAAATTATTTAGAAAAAGGCCATCAAAATTTAGGTTGGGATTTATTAGTGTTTTATGTAAAATTACGCTATAGGCCTACATTGTGCTTTTTTACGCTTCCGTTAAGTAGGTATTAGGTAATTTCAACCGGCGATGATTAAACATTTTTGGCTTTTCGTTCAAGCTATTCATTTCTCGCTGACTATAATCAAAAGTTCTCCCTAAGGATGCTATGGTGTTAAAACCACTGAATAAAATCTAAGTATTATTAACTTATTACACATATTTATGATAGTCTGTATAGCTTTAATTTGATTTTACAGTTTTGATTTTGATTTTCACAAACCACTGCAAAATAGTCTCCAAAACAAAGTGTTTTTTCTATTGTGCTGCATGCATTCACAAGCACACCCACACTCAATGAACACAGCCACACACCAACATATATAAACTACACAACACATACCCTTTTCCACATTAACCTACATCTACAGAAACAAAACACCTAGTCCGATGTTGTTTTTTCAACGCTTCATTAACCCACCTTAATCCAGACAACAGCCTACACAATAGGGATGTATTTATTTATGCCCACAATCTCCAAGGACGACTAAGCCCCTGTGTTCAAACAATCAATATGAACCCTAAGTGTAGAGTTCCAGATGACAGACTTACAAAGGCCACAAAAACTCACCCACTCAAATATAGGGTGTACCACAAATCATGCAACCTTTTATATGCTTTGCATCTTACAAGGTGACATGACTGTGGGGACACCTGGATTGTTTATATTAGT
The DNA here is from genome assembly GCA_023653785.1 of Ophioderma brevispina. NCBI lineage: Eukaryota > Metazoa > Echinodermata > Ophiuroidea > Amphilepidida > Ophiodermatidae > Ophioderma > Ophioderma brevispina. The sequence goes on from JAMKCH010012585.1 coordinate 1,461, forward strand.
TTAATATTCCTCAATGCTTCTATTGAAGGTTCCCCATTGTCAAAATATTCCGGGGCAATAATTGATTAGGTTGCTAAATAATGTGATGTACGGTAGTCTGGAGAGAATCACACTGACGAAAAACAAACACAGAAAATATAACAGAATATAGATTAGTTAAACTGCTACAGATTCAATCCAAATTGATACAACACCCCCTCACTTCAATTTATATAAGAGTTTACAAGCCTCTCTAAAGATGTTCACATCATCTTCACACCGGGTTAGATGTATGAGAGGAGGATGATCATGATTGTTGGGCATAGAGGATAGGAAATTTTTTTTAATACTGTACTGTACATTTGCTGTCTGGGGGGGGGGGGGGGGTTTTTTAATGGGGTTTGATATCCTTAAAATGAAATCATGACTACATACGCCTCTTAACAACACATTCAGGTTGCTTCAGGTCAGACAAAAAGGAAAGCAAATAAAAATAAACCGATAACTATTTTCACAGGCATGAAAACAAGACAACAAAATTACAAGGCAATACAAGGCAAAAGGGTCCAAGGTGTCGTCACTGAAAACATAAAAGTGACATAATTTAATGCAAAATGTCATTCACATTCACCATTTCTGCCAAAAAATTGTTGAATTTCCCCCCTGTATAACACAGCTCTGATATAAAAAAAATGGTAGTAGTCTCTATCATAGCCACTTGTGGCTTATATACTACCAGGTTTTTACTCAAGCCTTGGGTCCTGAAAGTAATTTATTGCAATTTAACAGACTTCTAAATGTCAGGCCTATTTAAGCCCATTAAAACCCTTAAACCCGGACCGGAGTCGTTTGGCGGCGACGGCCCAATGCAACGAAAGGCAATCTATTTTTATTTTTAACGGCCCAGATGCCACGAGAGCCAAAGTTTGCGTTTCAATGCAAAAAACTCGCCGTTTTTCCCGGCACAGGAAGGACGCCACAGGAATAAGTAGGGTAAGTCAATAAGGGCCCCGATGCAACGAAAAAAACATCCTTTTTGCGTCATTTTCCGGAAGACGGCCCACCAAATGCAACGAAAAACCATCGCGTCATTTTCCGGAAGACGGACCCAGATGAAACGAAAAAACATAGCAGAAATTTACAGGAGAACAAGGACGTCCCAGATGAACGAAGAAACATCGGTGCGAATTGCATAAAAACAGGGTAAGAAATATTAAATAATGGCTGCATACTGCACACTGATTTGCATGAATTTTGTAGCTTATAGTTCGCCCAGTCAATGAGTGGAGCTAATTACGCTACATCATAGTAGGGCGTGGACAGCTATTATGCTATGTCATGTACGGTTTACGCATTGAATACGTTTATGCATAATTAAAAAATCGGCTTATCGAAAATGGTGGCGTTATCAACAATAGAAATCGTCTATGGGCCGTTGTACACAGTGTCACCCGCCTAATGAAAAAGCATGGCGCATCTGGGGCAAAAAACCCGTCCGACAGCAGTGAAAGAGTGAATAAAGCATCGCATCATTTCCAGTCAATAACAGCCCCATGCAACGAGGAACATCCGGCGTCATGTTCCGTAAAGACGGCCCAAATTCAACAGAAATCGCGTCATTTTCGTAAAGACGGCCCAAATATGCAACGAGGCAACACGGTCATTTCCGTAAAGACGGCCAGATGCAATGAGGTGCCAATGAGAGTCATTTGCGTGACCAAAAATATGTTGTTGACGGCCCAGATGCACGAAAAAAACATTTTCGGACCCGTACCCACGTTTTCGTGGCTCTCATTGCCTCTCGGCAGTGTAGGGTTAAGGTATCAGTAAACAACACCAGACATTCTACCACAGGGATTTAAAAGATCTGTTGGGACTTGAATCAACGGATATAGAGCATTTATACAATAAGGGTGGTACAATAATATTAAGCAAGAGTAAAAATCGATGAGTGCAATATTGTTTTAGCAAGATTGCATAAAGAGCCAGCGCAATATATTATTGTATTAACTTAAAGGTGCATTTTGTGATTTAACCCCTTCGTTTTGTTTGTTTCGATAGAACCTTGAGAAAGCTATTCCCAAAATTTCAGTTGATTTTGATCGCGCTTTGGTGTTATGAGCAAATGTTCATATCACAATCTCCCCTAGGACCACTTGTCAGTAATTGTCCGTTACAGAGAGGAAATACAAAATGCGAATTTCTTGCAGAGGACCATTGAATCGTCAGATTGGGCACACATTACCATACTTAGCCCGGCGGTTCATATGAAGATAAACCTCTCAACTTTTCTTGAGTAAGCGGGGGGACGGAGGCTGTGGATCACGAAAATGGCCCCTTTAACAAAAAAGCATACTTCAAATACATAATATAAAAACACTGTCCTCTTGCATCCAACCGTAAAAATACCGCAGTGAAAACTTGCGTCATCCCCCTGTGGCAAGATGGCAGTCTGGACCAATGACCTCAGATGACCGTTGACCTTGGTCCATGACCTTTGACCTTATCCACACATGAAGGAACCCCTATTGCACGTTACCCCAAGTCTGGTTTAAAATCGGACTTAAACTGTTCGAAGGACGCAAAACGAAACCTAACCACAACCATAACCAAACTGGAACACACATACAGACACATACATACGACATTCGCACCCTCGAATATCCCCCTCTGCTTTTCAAGCCAGGTGGATCAAAATGCCCACAACGTCAAAAGTTCAGGAAGACACTATTCCATGACCTATATGAATTTGGTTACCCAGAGCTTCAATGTTTTAAGTTTTGTGACAGTATTGTTCACTAAGACACAATCTAAAAAAATTTGGACTGCTTTTAGGCTATGTCCGGTTGACACTTCCGTTATCATGTAGGATTCCTAAAGTTTATCCCAAAGCACTAAACACAGTGTTTTTGGGTGTTCTGTGTGTAAACGGAAATGTCGGCTTTGTATTTTGAATTCCCCATTAAGTTACTGGAGGCTGGAGCACCAGTCCAGAAAGACCTGGGCCAAGTAATATTACGTTAGCTCAATTAACATTCAGGACACTGATAAAGGGATAGCCGTATTGCAGGGATACATTCTACATAAACCAGGGTTACAAAAATAAGTGCACTGTATCCAAAAATACTGTTCAATAATGATGAAATCTGTATAAATGTTTTTATAATAAATTTATACTCTGCACAAAAGACACCCCCTGCTTCTTTCATCATGGCCCATCAAAAAATCTAATTGTTTATGAATACAGGCAAAGTCAGACTTCCAATGTCCAGAATCAGAACTGTTTTGTCTTTAACCCGTGCCCCTGGCCAGTTCTGTAACGTTTAACACTGTCAGTGGCTTTTTAGAGGTGCCCTTCCAAATGTTTGCAGGTGTTTGAAAAGCCATCTGAACACAACCAAGGACTATATATAGGCTGTTTCGACTCATTTAAATGCTAATTCTGAATGTACCCAGGAAAATGAACATTTTTTTACCTTTTGAAGCACATTTATATATAGTAATTTTGAACTCTAGTCGCCGTTAGTTCTCAACGGATTAATAGACAATGTTTCAAGGCTAGCTCACTTGCAGGCAGCTATGTTAGCACATCGAATGCTAGTAACAACACACTAATACCGGATTCTATATTTTTTGATGCTCTGATTAGCAAATTTCTGCTTCTCTTTTACTGATACTCTTATCTGTGGTGACAGAGAGGGGTCAAGTTCTCGTACTTAAACACTTACCTTTTGGAAGTTACCCCCTCTAGACTCCTTGTCTTTAACTTGGCGGAAATATCAAAAGCCGTAAAAATGAGCATAATACTCCTAGAAGGAAAGAGAGAGGGAGAAAAACAAACAAAATAAACCACTCGTACATGTAATGTACATTTCCATAAACATACTTTTGGTTGTTGTTGCTGGAATTAAATGAATACAAAAATGCATGACCAACTTCGAAATTCTTGTCTTCACAATCCTTGTCAAAACGTGTATTCCCAGTTATTTTTATCAGCCATTAACGAGGGTTTATTTTAGGGGTGCGTGACTTCGAAAAGTGGGACCTTTTTTGTAAAGTAGACCTAGTCCCGACAGTCCCCCTAAAATGGTACTTTTTTTTACTACTTTATATGAACATCTCAACAGGCACCACAAAAAGTGGAGTTTCTTGTCAAATTTTCTTTAAATTTGGGACCTTTGACCATTTTGCCCCCTTTGTGGAATTTGGGGTACAACTGCAAAGAAACAAGGAACTTGTCGTACATCCATGTCTTTTGCTTGTCTTTTTGATTTGTTCTTCAATTGCACTTGCATACTGCGTGGTTCACAAATGTCCACTTTACTGACCGACTGCCAGGCTCCCTGGGCAATAACAGTTTAAGTTGCATCCCTTCTGTACTGTTTATTAACTTAAAATCTAGGTTATCTGTCAAAAATCTGACAGTATAAATCCAAGATTAAATTACGGAGCAGCAGCTGATGACTGTCATGATATGTAGGGCACACATATGCGATCTCACGTCTCATATCTATTTCTATGTTTTGATATTCTTTGGTTTGTAAAAACCCAAACATATATGTACATATCTGTCTACTGTATGTGTATGTTTCTGCCTAACCAGGATTCAATGGGGGGGGGACCTTCCATGGGATTGGTTTACAAAAATAATTCCTTGAGCTATGCTGCATAAAGCATTATTGCTTGAAATCTCAATTTTAGTTCAGTGCTAGCATTTTTTTCTGAAATCATATAGTTCCCGCAATTCCAAATCATGTTCAGAAAATTTTTAGTTAAATTTTGTTCACACTCAAGTTTATTTTGTTCTCTCCTGAAAAAATTTCATTTTCAAATTGAGGCTCATTTGTCATCAATCTTGCCTTATTCTCTTAACTAAATTAATATATTCCATCCCTGTGCTGCGTTCTTTCTCATAGCTCTCGTAGCTGTTTAATGGGTTGATAATTCATTTTTATATTCAGTGCTCTGGATTTCATGGTGATATCCCAAAGCCTTCCTTCTAGGTCATCACTCTTCCTTGCATTAACTGTTGTAAGGTGCAACATTAAGGGTACATGCCTTTAATTAGAAGCTCTTCACTGCAGTTGTTGCTTATATTTTTGCATGGCACATAACAACTTAATAAGTCACGGTACAAGAGAGAAATTTGTCCATGATTGTATATGGTTGGAATAATATTGAGTTAGGGTTAGGACAAGTCCGTTTGCAGGCAGAGTCAGGAATGTCAGGCATTCGCATAGCCATACCCCTGCTCAGGCTCCTTACCCCTAAATGGTAATACCCCCCATGAAAAGTCTTTACTCACTGACAATAAGGCTAAATGTTAGGGAACAAACACAAGTAAACTAGAAACACTTCTTAAGGTTGATCTCGCTATCGGCTTCGTGCCCAGATCTTGTTGAACTCTCATGAACTGTTGGTATTGGTGAAAGAACATGTAATGCCAAATTTTATGTTTTTCCAAAAGCATTTTGGAGATAGTCACATCATGCATTTTCAAATTCCCCATAGACTTTGTACAGGGACTGATTTTAGCATATAGAAAACTGCCAAATGGGGCAATTTTGTGAAAAACTACACCTTTAGTTGCATTCTTTCTCAAGTATTGATGAGTTTTAAAAATTGGTGTTTGTTTTTTTATGGTTAGAGAATATCAAATATCCCTACATGTTTTATTTTTCTGTATCATCAAAACAAAGAACAGGTTGTCGTCAAGAACACCTTTTTTGGCTGATTATTTCTAAAATACTGAAGTTTCCACTTTTCAGAATTTTTCCCTAAAGGAACTACAACTCCCTGGTGATAAATAAGGGTCATATGAAAGGAAATCAAATTTTAGAAAATTCTCACATTAGATTTTGCAGATTGAGTGTGTCTATTGAAATTACAGGTGTTTTTAATTTTCCCTCATATTTTTCCCAGGAAAATAATTAATCTAAAAAATTAAAACTTATTTAAAAAAGTCCCAACGTACTTAATTTAGGTATTTGGTTTATCACATATCCCTGGAGTTTCAGTGTAAAAGCACCTTCCAATTTAGGCTGGGAAAAAATTTTAATAAAACAATTGTAATTTTTAAAAAATCACTAAAACCCGAAAACAAATCGCGCCTCTCTAGAAACGCAAAATATGTGGGAGGAAGTTCAATCCTTACCATAGGCAAGTTTGGACTAAATTGACATAGGGGATTTGATTTTAATGGTCATTTTATCTCGGTAAGACCATTTTATCCGTGATCCTACCTTAATTAAAGGGGCTGACAAACATTTAAATTACAAAATTCTCATCTTGATTGAATAACCTTGACCTTAATACCCACTGTCAGTTCATGCCAATATTTCAATATTTTTGGCTGGGCTGCTAACAAGGATTTTGTGTAAACCTACCATACAATCTGTTTAAAGTGATATTGGTAGACCCAGAATGGCACATTTTTGTACTCATAACATCCAAACGGAAAACACCTTTTGCTCTAAGATTCATAGGGTAAATGAGAAAAACAGTTGCTTTCTTTAGACACCAACATTTTGACCCTTCCGAAAAATGTGAGGTTCTGGGTGATGAGGCTTTTATAAAAGTGGATGGATTAGACCAGGATGGCTCAATTTTTTTGAATAGTGAAGGGAGAAATGATTGCAAAGCCTTGAAAGGTTATCTTGAGGCATTGTAACATTTGCTAAAAATCATGATGATCACTTTAGAATAGGAATATTGCAAAATGCCAATATCCTTAAATACAAATATGACATTGAAACCTATAAAAATATGATTGTACCCCCCAACACAAGAGAATTTTCCATAGTACTCGCCCTGGGCAATGAGACTTCTCAAGATACGTACAACTTGCAGATAACAGATGAGCAAGGCCTGGTCTAGGGAATTACTGGAGGTCTGGGGAGGAGTAGATTGAATGACTAACCTGTAAATTTTAGGACTATTCTTATCAAAAGCTTGCGACCGATGAAGAGACTGGTGCTGCTCTGAACATTGTATAATGAGAAGTTGAAACTGTGTGTCTACCATACACCCTGTCAATATCAAAATCAATATACATGCAATAAATCAAATGTATCATCAAGAAATAAATTGGGAATATAGAAAACACCCTAGATATAATCTAAAATATTGACACACACAAAAATCATCAATCAAATCATTTGGAAACAATTTATCTTGAATGTCATAAGTCATTTCCACACAAGTTCTTTGGGAAAAAAACAATGAAGATCTTAAACCTATTTCAAATGGGAGTGGAATAGAAACCCAAATATCTAAAAGACTCTTGGATAGAAAAAAAAATATTTCAGGTTACTTGAGTAAATAAAAACTACAGCTATCATGATTTGTGATCTGCGTAAAATGCCATGAATTATTAATATACCACTACTGAATCCACAACAAGAAATGAAGGCCCAATACAGTTATTTCCACCCACTCTCTGCAACCATGTTAATAGAGGAAGTGTCACTGTTCAGTCCATCGCCACAATGGCATTTCAATGGTGGTCTTGAACCACTAGTTTTGCCCCACGTCGTAAAAGAAATGCATGTTACCATTTAGTACACGTGTACCTTTATCCATATTGCCAGGTAGAACTTTGGGTAGACTTTTTCATATAGAAGTCCCATGGATGCAAAGGAGATAGTACGAATTGATTCCGTCATGCGCTGTATGACGTTGTGCAGTAGCACTTGACGGAAGAATGGCAAGACCTCATTTGCATCCATGGGATTTCTCTAGAACGTTCTACCGCACTTTTTAACTGATTTGACCTATAAGCTTAGATGACTGCTGATGACCAACAAAATGACTTTCAAAAGTGTTGTGCAGTGAATATTAATAACTAAACCACCTAATTCAGATCATAGAACATTTGAATGAGTCGACCCTTAGAGGACACCTGAGAACCGGCAATGTTGGGCCCCCCCCCCCCCCCCCCCCCCCCCCCCCCCCCCGGCCCCCCCCCCCCCCCCCCCTTGGAAGTTGACTAAATCTATCAAGTTTGAATGGTCACACAACCGTTTGAGTGATTTGACCTTAGATGATAAACACACTAAAATTAAAAAAAGGGACATCAAATTTTGTTAATCCAATTTTTACTAAATCCACCAAGTTTCATAATTGCACAAGTTTCATAATTGCACAATTTTACTGATTTGATGATACCTGGGGACCTTGAAATGACCTTTAAAGTTTGCAATCACTGGCTGATAGAATTTAAGTTTCATGACTACATTTTCATCACAGATTTTACCATAAATGATCCTTGATAATCTCACAATGACCTTTAAAAATTTGGGCAGCACATCACTGCAATGTTGCCTGAACTCACTAAGTTTCACATGACCATCACTCCTTTAAACTGTAACTCTTTGACCCATTTGACCCCTACATGACCCTTAAAGGGGGATGTGCCCGATTTACGCCTATAAGTGTTTCCACTCTTGATAGATTGAACCTTCAATCCCAAAAACCCCCATCTGTAAAGTTTTACCTCCGATATTTCAATCCGTTTTCATGTTGAGCTAAAAACGTGATTTTGTACGCCCATAGAGTACTCTGTGCAAAATAATTATTGGTCGACACACCAAATGAGGTGTACATTTTTGCTCATAACTTCCACCAAACATCCTTGGCCCTAAGATTTCACCGGGTAATGAGAAAAATAGTAGCTTTCTTCTGATACCAAAATGGTTGACCACTTCCGGTCAATCTGGGGCTTCTGGGGACGAGGCTATTAGCGATCGCGCCATGGACCCTTTAAACCACACACAACTTTCCTAAAGTCCCTCTTCACTCCCTACTCACTGATATCGTTACTCAAGTTTGATTTGCAATCAATGATCTTTTGAATAGGGGCAACTTAAAACCGTAAAATAACCTCTTGACCCCTTTTATATAGCCCTACATGGACGTTAAACTCACTTCCTTTAGGTCATACCTTCCTTCTTAACCCACTTACCAAGTTTGGTTTTAAAGGTGCACAACGAGAAGTGTCACATATCAGGTGCCCTAAAAACCAAAGTACTGTGGTTTTGCCTGAATATAAAGCTTTTGCATCAAAATAACCCCATCTGAAAGGTATTAAGCTGAGAAGTGTTTCTTTGGTACAAAAATTGTGAAATTACTAATTCGTAAGGAGTCAAATACGAAAATTCAGAGCCCAGCCTATGTTTTACAACATTGAAAATATAAGCAAATCAGAATCGCCTTTTTCTTGCTTTAAGACATTTCTGTAGCCAAAATACAAGGTAATAATCTATTGAGTGTCCTAGTCTATAAGAAATGACTATTATGACACAATATTTGGGTGCCTCAAAAATCTCGCGTTGCACCTTTAAAGCATACGCTTGAAATGGAAAACTTGCAAACTTCCTGCCTTTACGATACCTTTTTTTTTGGTTTGATACAGAAAATATCGCCTGGCCCAAGGAAATGTTGGCCTCGTCTCCAACTCGCCCAATATTTGAATAGGCTTGGCGATATAACTGGCATGTTATCAAACACATATATGATTCTTTCAGGTATAGAGCCATTGCAATTCTTGTTGGATTACTTATATATCATCCTTTTGAAGTACGCAAGACTCGTGCTTACTCCATTAAAAGTCCTAGTGTAGTGGGTGGGGTCCATTCACTTAGCAATTGCCCCAAATAATCTGATGATATTCTTTCAATGTGTCTCATCTCAGAAATTTCTTTTCCACCCCCTGTTGAAGAATACCTTCCCCCTCCCACGATAATTTGTCTGTCTTCAATATAATGTTTCTTGCTTCAACAGAATTGAAAAGCTTTTGTGATTCTTTTTGACTGATCTGAAATGCCAAATTAGTTGCACACAAAAAATTTTGGGAAGCTGATCGCCTAGAACTAAATGTTAGAAATCGTGTTCAGACAGGCACAAAAGGTTTTTGGCATGAGGATAAGCACATTCCAATCTTCACTTAAGGTGTGTTCATAAAAAAGGGGTATGATTATTCGCTAAATTATACGACTATAACAATTTACCTTCCCAAAAGTGTGAAACTCTGGTAAACAACTCCAAAATGATTGTTTTGTAAAAAATAGGAACTTCCATGTCTCAAAGAGTCAATCACTCACACAAGAATGAATTTTCAGTATTTTTGTGTAAATAAAAAAAAAATAAAGGCAGTATTTATATAGCGCTGTACACAACGTCTCAAGTGCTTTTAACATTTATTTCCGCTCACTAGGATATTGCCATTTCACATATGAAAATTCCGGCAGCCAATTATAACGGCGGCACCAGTAGACTACCCCGTAACAGCTACCCATTTACACCTGTGAGTAATTGAGTGCAAGCGAGATAAATTGTGTTGCCCAGGGACACAACATTTTGGCCCTCATCGGGCTCGAACTCACAACCTAATGATCATAGTCCTGCACTTTTCCACTTGACCACACATGCTCTCAGTGTTCCTTCATTTAACTCCTCCAAAGGAGTTGTCCTTTATTTAACAACCCCGACAAATGGAAATGTCACTTCTTTTTGGAGTGATTTTTGAATCAATCCCCTAAGGTACTGCAATTGTCTATACTGTAATATACTGTAACTAAACACATGTCAGTACTTAGGGATAAAAGAAGAACGGCAAGACATCAGATCATGCAAAAAAATTCCCTAATACTAATGCTTTGTGGGCTAAATGAGTGTAAATCTCAGGAGTTTTTTATGTGTTAAGAATAGGATTTTTGTGGGATCATGACCTTGTTGAGGAGGTTAAATTCCACAAAACTGGTGCGGTGGGATGGACTCAAAACACTCTCTGACTTGTCCATTGATTGCAAATTGAATTTAGTGAGTTATTTTGAGTCAAATCAATCAACCTATAATGGTGATACGGCGAGGAGTAGGATTGGAGCTATGATTTGGAAGCTGCATTTCAGCTGGTTAAATTGAAATAATAATGATGTCATTAAGTCAAATCAGAAATGCTATTCATCATGGCTATTGATCAAGTAAGTCCTCAGTACATCAGATGGAGGTTACCACGTCCCCAAACAGGGTCGTTGCCCCTTCAACTATATTGACGTGATTGCTCGATAGACTCCAGCAGGATCCATCTGACCTCCCACTTGTGATGCAGGGAGTTTGGGCGCTTTCAATGGTGAACAGCACGCGCTGGGGCGCTAGGCTATATAAGGACCCATCATCTAAAATGACTTCCTAAGCAACCTGGAATTAATTCGGGCCTAAGTCATGAGGTGTCCAACCTTTTTGACGCATGTGCCGCATTTGTTGAATCCCCAACTACTGCGGGCTGAACAAGTAATCAGGGCGCTCAAGTTTGGATTTATAAATAATAATAATAATAATAATAGCACGAGATTTATATAGTTCCTTATGCTATTGGGCCCTCTACGCGCTTTCAACAATGGGTCGCTGATCACTGTGGCCCAACCAAATCCATAAACCATTTAGTATTATTTCAAGGGATGAGCAGATCGGGATCATCAGCGCTTTCACCTTATCAGCAAACATACAATCGAGATAACATCGCGTCCTGACCACCTTCCCAAATATGGCAACTGGTTAAATCGAGACATAACCAGCGGATAATTCTTGTCCAGGGAAATTACACGACAGCTGAATCTCACAGGGCTCGCACGCATGCCTATACGCATGGAGAGCATACACTGGGAGTCGAGCGCTTACCTGATTTGAGCTATCCTTGTCCGCTGATGTGCCTCCGAGAGTCTGGAAAGTAGGACCCATATCTATACCAATATTGCCAAAAAAAGGGACCCTATTCAATACCAGAGATGGCAATTCCACCGTTATGGACGTTTACATTTTTATCACACAGCCTATATTCAAAAGTTAGCCATAAACAGATGCTTTTGCATTTAATTTTACTTGTGGTAATGTTAGTGGGCATTCTAATGGTTTAACTGAAGCCATGAAGAAATTTCTATGACCCCCAACTGATTAAAAAGATATGAGCTTTGAAGTGAATGTCATTTGATGTTACTAGACTGGACAAGCATTTTTTTGGACATCATTCATTACAAAAGCTCTTTGAAGTTGCAACCTAAACTCATGGTTCCTGTTTAATAATATAACCACAGCAACAACCTTTAATTTGAATACAAGTATGTGGATAATAAACACCTTAACTATAGTAAGAACACCTCAAAATGAGTGTCGTGGACTTCAATTTGTGGAAACTCATGGATGTTACAAATTTAAGTTGCCCACTTCCTCTTCCCTAGTGATAAATTTTAAAGTTAGTTTGCTTAGTGCATCTCATCTTGATTAAATATATCTTAATAACTCTATAAAACTCCGAGAATTTAACAAATAAATCTCGAGAAAATGCCGCATGGACGTACAAGGGGACATCAATCACCGTGAATTAGACCCCATATGCATATTGTTTGGGGGGTCAAATTTTCCATTTTTTTTTAAAAAAAAAAAAAAAAAAAAAAAAAAAAATTACGTTCAATTTTGAGAAATTTCCACACTAATTTCCAACAATGTGTTAAAAAGTTTGGTTTTCAGATTGAGAATATTGACAAGTCAAATGACATCTTTTTTAAATCTGTATTTATAAGATATTAAATACATTTTAGTTTTTCGGGAAGTAAACCCTCCTCGCGGGCCGCCTGAGAGCTCTTAGCGGGCCGCAAATGGCCCGCTGGCCGCAGGTTGGACACCCCTGGCCTAAGTCAAATATTAGTTATTTTTGAGGTGGGGGGTGGGGACTTGGAGGATATATCAATGGAAAATCCCCTGAGTATTTTTTTTTTTTTTTTTTTTTATAATCTCTAGAAAATGCGTCATGGACGTTACAAAGGGGACATCACCGTGGAATTGCCCAGATGCAGATTGTTTGGTCAAATTTTCCATTTTTGTTGACCTTTTTAGCAAATTTTGAAAAAAAAAATTGTCTTCATTTTGAGGAAATTTCACTAATTTTCCAACAATGTTTAAAAAGTTTGGTTTCAGATTGAGGAAATTGAACTAATTCAAATGACATCTTTTTTAAATCTGTTATTTAAGATATTAATGCATTTTAGTTTTTCTGGGAAATGGCCCGCGGGCCGCAGGTTGGACACCCCTGGCCTAAGTCAAATATTAGTTATTTTTGAGGTGGGGGGTGGGGACTTGGAGGATATATCAATGGAAAATCCCCTGAGTATATCCACAGAGCAAATCAAGGGAAATTGAAACCCCTTGTGAAGGAGTGGCCCTCACATGGACACTACTCTCATTTTTATAACATCACTTCTATTTCAATTCAAATAGGATAAAATGTTGTGGCACACAACTGTAAAATGAAATTGTACCTTCTAAGGTCAACCAAAGATAACACAAGTGATTCAAAACACACACATTTCAAATGACTGTGAAACAATAAATTTTGCAAGCGAACAATTACTGTGAGTTTTGTTAAGGGTTAATTGCATGTCATTTGGGAAAATTTCATGCAACTAAATTTGTTCTCAAGCTTGATGACATTTAAGTGGTTTTTATTTGACGAAGAATGCTGTAAAAATGAGGCTTGCTGCCAAATGTGTGAATAAATCTTTCAGTAAAAATAACTTTACATTAATATATAACTTCATATGATAGCTTACAAAGAAAGCAGATAACATAAAACAAGTACAATTTGTAATAAAGCACCGACATTTCAAATTTCCCATAATATCACAAAAATCAAAATCAATGAAAAATTTGGTGCATAAAGCACAATTAACAACATTTCTTAACAAAACAAATAACAATTTTGTCAAAACTGATTATTCGAAGTTGAAATGTTTTGATAAATGTCAAGGTTCAGGGTACTATTTTCCAAGAATTTTGTGTTTCATCTTGAAAACAACTAGATATAATACTACACAAACACAAAACAATATTTTATTACTAGGGACAATTTGCACAGATATGCAATCCAATTACCAATTTTCCATTTCTAAATGGGGCAATTCTGCAATATAAACAAGGATATCACTCGTATTTGCACAGACATAGGATTAGGAGTCAGTTTGAAATCCTAAGTAATTGGTGTGATTCCATTTTCTCAAATGGGGTAGCAGCTTGGTGAAAAATTCATCTGGGGAGGGGGAAGTGAAATACCATTTTCTTATGCCTCTTAGAATCTCAATAGGTTTAAAAAGGCCCTCCTCATTTCACCAAATATGCTGAAAGAAGATTAGCACAAGTGATGTCAATTTCTCACCATATTTAATCACTTCCACTTCCCTCATCACTATTTGATGAACATGGGGATGAGAAGTAAATATTTTTCTGGAGCCTTAATACACAATAAAGGAAATTTGATTTTAAATTCTGCATTTACCTCAAGAACAAATTATGAATTTAATCAGAATAAGATTAAAAATAAATCTAACAACTTATTAAAGGTGCTTGTTCTGATCATCTTTGGAACCCCCCCCTCGACTTACCCGTAAGTATTATCAATTTTTATATCAGATGAAAGGCTGCATTTTTCTCATTGTTCTCCTGAAATGTCAGCTTCCAAATCCATTTCCGAAGACAATAATAAAAAAAGTTAATTTTAATGGTTAACTATTAATATTTGCATGGTAACAGAACTTGCATTGCTTCTACCATAAAAAACACAAGTTTGTTTTCCACAAAACCTGGTGATAAGTGAACATGCAAGTGTCATTTCTCACATCAAGTAGAGAACACCATACACTTAAATCGGAACAAGCACCTTTAAAGTCATTTTTCTGTTGAGAAGACTTCACTTAAAGGTGATTGTTCCGATTTATGTGTATTGTGTTCTCTACTTGATATGAGAGCCTGGCACTTGCACATACACCCCCATCAAGTACCGTGGGAAACAAACTTGCAGTTTTGATGGTAGACACAATAATGCATGTTGCAAAGCCCTATTCAATACTGTGCTAATACAGATGGTTAACCACTAAAACGGCGGTTTTTTGTTTATATCTTGGGAATGAAATGGATTTGAGGGCTCATATTTCAGGACAACAATGAGAAAAATATGGCCTTTCATCTGATATCAAAATCGATTCTACTTCCTGGTAAATCAGGGGGTCCCAAAGACAATCGCAACACGCACCTTTAAACCATAAATACTTAAAAAGTAATCTCAAGGCCCGCTTTTAACTGTTAAACCCAGCACTCACACTCACAACAAATATTAAATGTGCAGAAGAGTGCACTATGAGTAACAAACTGTTGCCATGGTGATTTTATTTTTACTGTCCTGTCTCTTGCATTATAAACAAGAAAATAAGAAATAGCAAGATTAGCATACCTTTACCAAGATGTAAAACACACCATACCTCAAGCTCAATTGTACACTTAAAAAGGTGCATTCAGAGGGAAATTATTTTCATTAAATTTGCTTCAAATTTGTGTCTCCCAATATCTACCTCAAGGAAGACTTAATAGAAGGCACTATCAGTAATTTCCTACATTAGAAAATCTATAAAAAAAAAAAACATTGAAAAAAAAATCAGAATTCTGCATTTTTGTAACAAGTATATTGTCCCAAAAATGTTAACACTCAAGGTATAATCTTAAGTAGAGATTCTTTCTTCTTGGCATAATAATACTGTGCCTGCAGCACTGTGATTACAACATTTGCTCATATAAACATATTAACATGAATCGATTTATTAATCATTAGTATATAATGCTAAATTATGGTAATTATTTCAGTTTGAAAAGAAGTGTCTCTTGATCACAAGCAAGTCATATCAAAAAATGGAAGGGGACAAAACTGGAAGTGAATGTACAAGCTCACAGAGTTTTTAAATTGGGAAATGCTTTCGGGCTTTTTGTGCCTTTAGAAAAATACAGTGGGAACATCTTTGATGCCAGTAAGACAATGTCTTTTGTTGTGACTATTTATGTCATGCACATTACACAAAATTTTTACACAATACGCAGGAGATGAAAAACTGTGCTATGGTGATGTGTACCCCAACCTATTTCTCGTGTTTAAACAGAAAAATATTTTTTTTTTTTTTTTTGACGCAAGAACAATCACAACCAATTTTCAACAACTACATTTTATCCCCTTTAGGCGTAATGTAATTTGTGCGTAATTGCAGTAGTTTCGCTGCAATACAGCTTTCCCTTCATCAGAGAACCCCCAATTTGCATATAATTGGTGGTGGCAATCCATTAAGCTAAATGGATCTGTTGTCATCTGTTAGATTCTACATTTCTAAGTAACTTAAATTTTAAAAAAACCACACATAGTGGATTATGGTTCTGTTGATAATATAAAACAAGTTGTTTGTCTAGAATTTTATGGGAGGGCCCATTTAATATAAATAGCTAATTAGTACACAATAGGCTCAAATAGCATTTCATATAGTCTTTCTAATCATAAATGCTCCTTTATAACACAAAAAATACAGCCTTTCTCAGGACGCATGTGTTGTCTGCCACTGCATTTTGTGAATGGGGTCAGAGGTCACATCATGGGTCATTTGAGGTCAATCTGTGCACACCCCATTTAAGTTTTTGGCTAGTGGTTCTGCTAGTGAAATCAATTGGTCAATGCAATAAAAGAGTATGATTTTTTTTTTTTTTTTTTTTATGGGTGCGCTATCATCCAATCAAAAGTTTTGTTTCTAGCTGCTTAGGAAATGTAAATGAATTTCCTAGTAGGCATATACCATGTCCTTAATTCTTAAAATAATTGGAACCAGAGGACTTTGCACTGCTACATGAGACAACCACCCAACTCTGTGCATGACTGTGATATTCTGCCAATCATTTGCTTGCTACACATATGCTAGGGTAACTTGCAATGTAGTGGCTTTTATCTATTCCGATTTTATACCATCTTCGATGGAAAAATGGAAGGGAACAAAAATGGAAGTGAATGTACACGGCTCACAAGAGTGTTAATTGGGAAAGGCTTCGGGCTTTTTGTGCCCTTTAGAAAAATACAATTGGGAACATCTTTTATGCCATAAGACAATGTCTTTGTGTGACTAATTTATGTTCACTGCACATTCACACAAAATTTTACACAATACAGCATGGTGAGTGAAAAACTGTTGCTATGGTCATGTGTACCCCAACCTATTTCATCTTGTTTTAAACAGGAAAAATATTTTGAAAGCAAGAAAATCACAACCAATTTTCAACAACTACATTTTATCCCCTTTAGGCGTAATGTAATTTGTGCGTAATTGCAGTAGTTTCGCTGCAATACAGCTTTCCCTTCATCAGAGAACCCAAATTTGCATATAATTGGTGGTGAATCAATTAAGCTAAATGGATCTGGTGTCATTCATGTTTAGATTCACACATTTCTAACCAAAGTATCTTTAAATTTTAAAAAAACCACACATAGTGGATTATGGTTCTGTTGATAATATAAAACAAGTTGTTTGTCTAGAATTTTAAGGGAGGGCCCATTTAATATAAATAGCTAATTAGTACACAATAGGCTCCTTTATAACACAAAAAATACAGCCTTTCTCAGGACGCATGTGTTGTCTGCCACTGCATTTTGTGAATGGGGTCAGAGGTCACATCATGGGTCATTTGAGGTCAATCTGTGCACACCCCATTTAAGTTTTTGGCTAGTGGTTCTGCTAGTGAAATCAATTGGTCAATGCAATAAAAGAGTATGATTTTTTTTTTTTTTTTTTTTATGGGTGCGCTATCATCCAATCAAAAGTTTTGTTTCTAGCTGCTTAGGAAATGTAAATGAATTTCCTAGTAGGCATATACCATGTCCTTAATTCTTAAAATAATTGGAACCAGAGGACTTTGCACTGCTACATGAGACAACCACCCAACTCTGTGCATGACTGTGATATTCTGCCAATCATTTGCTTGCTACACATATGCTAGGGTAACTTGCAATGTAGTGGCTTTTATCTATTCCGATTTTATACCATCTTCGATGGAAAAATGGAAGGGAACAAAAATGGAAGTGAATGTACACGGCTCACAAGAGTGTTAATTGGGAAAGGCTTCGGGCTTTTTGTGCCCTTTAGAAAAATACAATTGGGAACATCTTTTATGCCATAAGACAATGTCTTTGTGTGACTAATTTATGTTCACTGCACATTCACACAAAATTTTACACAATACAGCATGGTGAGTGAAAAACTGTTGCTATGGTCATGTGTACCCCAACCTATTTCATCTTGTTTTAAACAGGAAAAATATTTTGAAAGCAAGAAAAATCACAACCAATTTTCAACAACTACATTTTATCCCCTTTAGGCGTAATGTAATTTGTGCGTAATTGCAGTAGTTTCGCTGCAATACAGCTTTCCCTTCATCAGAGAACCCAAATTTGCATATAATTGGTGGTGAATCAATTAAGCTAAATGGATCTGGTGTCATTCATGTTTAGATTCACACATTTCTAACCAAAGTATCTTTAAATTTTAAAAAAACCACACATAGTGGATTATGGTTCTGTTGATAATATAAAACAAGTTGTTTGTCTAGAATTTTAAGGGAGGGCCCATTTAATATAAATAGCTAATTAGTACACAATAGGCTCCTTTATAACACAAAAAATACAGCCTTTCTCAGGACGCATGTGTTGTCTGCCACTGCATTTTGTGAATGGGGTCAGAGGTCACATCATGGGTCATTTGAGGTCAATCTGTGCACACCCCATTTAAGTTTTTGGCTAGTGGTTCTGCTAGTGAAATCAATTGGTCAATGCAATAAAAGAGTATGAGTGCAATGAGTATTGTAACAATAACAAATATATTGACTCACTAAGTTGATACACATGTAGTATGATGTTGGTCCCTCTTCAGATTTTCGATGCGACTACCAACAATTTTCGGGTCAACCGGGAAAGGTACATTATACATCTCCAAAATCCTGGCTATGCACTGATATGGGGGGGGGGGGGGTAGAATTATTATTGTGCCCCCTACTCAAAAGATCCTGGGCATGCCACTTAAAGGATTAAACATACAGCTTTTGATGTACCACAGAGATGTACAGTACACTGTAAAATTGCTCATTTCTTGTAACCTGCACATTTTGCAAACCAGCAAGGACTCCGTGTTTGGAGGCAAGAAACTTCTGCAAATTTGAATGCTGCTCCTACACAAAGCAGCAGCCATGCATGGTATAGATTAATCCCCTTCAAAATGCTATCCCCAGTAAGCTTGCACAAAATCTTCTTGCTTGCGAATGAACTCGTCAGACGGCATTCACCTAAAAGCTACCGTCTTGGGCATGTAAAAGATATAGGATAGAGAAAGGCCGATGCAAGGGATGTGTAAAGCGATATATGTACAGTGTGTCTCAAAAAAAGGGAACATTTAAGGTTACAATTTAGGAAGAGCATTACATTATTTTGTAGTGGTATAGCATCATAGCACGGGGGGGGGGGGGGGGGGGGGGGGGCATCGAAAGGTAGGTGGTCGGCCTTATTAGACCGTCTGTGGTCTCATAGCTAGCTTGCAATATAGTATACGAAATATAAGTACATGTGTGCCTTGTATTTATTTATATGGCTTCCTCCTTGTCTCATATCTATATTAAAATAGGCCACATGTATCTGTCTGTCTGTCCGCCCTTTCTTGGAGGTCGGGGGTCGTACGGTCACGAAACCTGGTGGGTGGGTGTAGCTTGGGCCGGGCCAGATCAAGTTTGATTGGTTAGTGAATACGCACCCCACAAGCTGGGTAATCACAAAAAATGTTTTTAAACAAGTAGTGCTTTAAAAAGGCCAGGTGATCACGAAGTTCGGGGACTGCCTAGTCTTAATTTAATGCTGTGTCATTATTATGATTAAAACAGCATTGATACTTTCCACAAAGCAGAAGAAAATGTTGTTGGGGTCAATGAACCCTCTGGCCATTGGACATGATACATACGACCTGGCAAGACAAATAAAATTAGTGGAAAATGGTGCAGTCAATTAGCAGCTATAGAATGCACACACAACAATGAAGGGCAACATGCTTCAATTCATTTCAAATTCTAGTCACTTGCAAAAGGATATGCCCCTTCCTCCGTGCCCCACCAAAGGTGGATCAAACAAAGAACACAAAGTCCACAAAGCCTTCAGGTTTGAAAATGATTAGGACTGACTTCCTGCTCATTTTGTTGTACCAGGTAATATGATAGTAAGTTATGGTCACAAGTACAGGTCACTGAACTGTGTCCTTGGTGGATGAGGATATTGTAGCTCATATTATAGAATACTCTGTTCCAGAAACAGGGGCAAACTCAGGCGATGGTGGCCAAGTCTCATTCAATATAGCAGCTCGCCCAAATGAATCAAAATAGAAATAGCAATATAGACTACAGACCACAAACCGATTTGGGTGCTTTGATGTGGGTCAGTCATGGGTGTTTCCATGGCCTATGACCTTGCCGTTGTCTGTTATTTCTTGAAAATAAGAAAATATGGCTTGATAATAAATAAAAAAAAATCAGATTTTTTGGGTCAAGATTTCCATTTGCATGTTAAACAAATCATCTAAATCTGTGATTTCTTGGGAAATGTTGTGAAAATCTGTGAAAGCAATTGGAACTGCCATGAACGGCAACAATTGCTTTGCATTTTGGGGTAATGAAATCAAATTTTCTTTTACTAAAATATTTAAAAGTATTATTTTTAACAAAAACGCCATAATTAATTGTTGACTTCAAAATATAAAATTCAATTTTTCTTTTACTAAAATATTTAAAGTAGATTTTTTTTAAATCAGTTTGGGGGACAAGTGATATAAGGAAGAGAAGCAAGTTTTTTTGTCAGATGAAACATACTCCTTGAAGCTGTGTCCTTTGAATGTCTGGCATGGCATCTATACAGAAGAATCATTCAAAGAATAAGATGTTCTATCATGACAAAATATACCAGGTAAAATGTCAACCATGCTATACTTCATGTGTCTTCCTCTGTGCAGTGACGTCAGCGTGAGATTTGACGGTCGCACCAGTACACCGCGCGCGCTGGCTTAAAACGACGGCGTTTGTAGACGTGCGCACAAAGACGGCATATCTTGACGCGTGCGTAAAAGCTGTGTCAAGGTTGTGACATCACTGCGCGGAGGAAGAGAAATGGACTATAGCATGGTTCACCATGGCTCACCCATGGTTTAGAATGTTGCTTGACCATGGCCAACTGTGACTGTGATCCATGATCAACTGTAAAATTTGCGAAATGGCACCACAGTCCAACCTATTGTGACCATGGTCAAGCATGAGTCATTAACCATGGTTGACCATGGTCATGAGATGCTTGTTGACCATGATCAACCACATGTGGTCAACCATAGGTGGACTGTGGGTTCCAAACCTATGTTTGATCATGGTCAAAGCACAGTTTTACCATGGTTAACCATGTTTCTATCATGGTTGACCTGGTTAACCATGCTAGCATGGTTGACATTTTGCCTGGCTGGGTAAGCATGTCAAAGGTGGATGACCTGATCATGGTCCAATTTTTTCCATGTTTTCTCCCTCATGTGTACTGCCCACAGGTCAGTGTGTGCGTTAATAAATGTTGGAGACATTTTGTTCATTTAATCAAAAGGAAACATTTCCTGGGCCTAAAGTCTCACTGGGGTAATGAGAAGAATATGTACTTATTCAAATTCTTCTGATACCAAAATCTCCATTTTGATGGAGTACTGGGGGCCAAGGTTGCTGATTGGATCATTCACCTTTAAAAGGCATGGTGATCAATGGTAGTGTTTGGCATTTTTTTTGTTGACACACTATAAAGTAGTGAAAGTCTCTTGAGATGTCCTTGAGATATATTAAGTTTTCTTGAGTCGATCAATCAGTTCAGTGTGTCTTCTTTTAATAGTATGGCTTCGTGTACATCACTCTGGTTATAGGCAGCTTATAGGGTAGTATTAAAATGCATTGCAAATATTTAGAGCTGCTTTTTAGTTTTCGTTTTTGAGTGTTTTTTTTAATTCATTGTTTACTTCAGTAAAATACACAATTTATTCACAATTTTTGTTATTGTACATGAAAACTCATGTAATGTCGTAACTAAAAAAATTAATTTGCTTTGTATGCTTCCTTCCTCTAGATATCTTAATTCCTTACTTGCTTAAGTTAAATACATCTATTTTTGCATTGCTCTTTGACTCAATTCTACATGTACAGGCTTGTTCACATTTAGAGAAGCAATCAAAACTTTGTTTGATCCATTAGTGAATCTTATCACTACATGCAACTTATTACTAATCAAATAATAAGCAGGGTTGTAATGTAGGGAGACACCTCCCCCCCCCCCACACACACACACAGATCAAAGATCAATACCTGAATTTTGGGAGGGGGGTAAATTTCTGCATAGTACCATAAGCACTTGGGTATAAGCCCACCCCCCCCCCCAAAGGAAGATTTTACTTCAAAATAGGGGTGGGCTTAAACCCGTGGAGAGGCTAGAACTTCCAAGAAAATTTCAGATACAAAATTGCAATAAATATCATTTCAAGAGCATATTATTCACCAGATACCATTTAATGTAAGCTAAAGGTCTACACTTTATTTGTAGCTGATATTCTGAAAACATTAAAAATAAAAGTTCAATTTTCCCGGGCAATTTTCCCATCACATTCCTCATAGAAATTAGAGCAAACAAGCCATCTCAATGCATTGGGCCCAACTTTGATGGCTCTATAGAATAGTTCAAAATAGGGGTGGGCTTAAACCCGTGGAGAGGCTAGAACTTCCAAGAAAATATCAGATACAAAATTGCAATAAATATCATTTCAAGAGCATATTATTCACCAGATACCATTTAAAATACAAGCTGAAGGTCTACACTTTATTTGTAGCTGATATTCTGAAAACATTAAAAATAAAAGTTCAATTTTCCCAGGCAATTTTCCCATCACATTCCTCAAAGTAATTAGAGCAAACAAGCCATCTCAATGCATTGGGCCCAACTTTGATGGCTCTATAGAATAGTTCAAGTTTTAAAATGTGATTTTGTTTGTGTAATTACTGCTACATTCTTTCCTGAATGCTAAAATTACCACCTGGGCATTATACCCGGTGTATGCTAGCTCCTGTATTTCTTTTAAAAAAATTAGGGTGGCTTATACCGAAGGTGGCTTCTACCTGAGTGGTTTTTTTACGGGACATTAGTCGATATACGCACTGTACACATAATGATTTTATTTTGTGTACAAAAATTAAATAATTCAAATAGTAGATTTACCCACTTGGAAGACATGGGTAGCAGGGTACCCATGCCAAAAAGCACTGTGGAACTGCGAGAAAAGGATACAACAAGAAATATGATGAGTCTCATCACCTTCACTTGCTGCAGACTGGAGTTGGTATAAAAAATAGGTTAAATTACTCAGCCCAACATAATGTTGCCAACAAGACAATTTTGATTGCACTTCTTTGGATTTTTCACCAAGACTTTGTCCAAAATGGGGAAAAATGACCTTCGATTCAATTTCTTTGAGAATGAGTACATTTTCCCCTGTGAATACCATGTAACTCTGTCCAACTCGAAGTACAAAGTAGCGGGCGGGTGTATACATTGCACCAACTTTTCCAAGCGCGCGTAGGCAAAGCACAAGCTCACTGCAACTGTAAAGGCGGCACTTGGCATGCGCACGCGTCCTCACTTCATACTTCAGACAAGACAATTATACTTTTTCGTCCTAATTGTGGGGCTAAATGTTTATCTCTACTGCCAAATATTTAACTGTTATAGCTACTCTATAGGATAGGACTGTGAACCAAATGGGAATGGACCGATTGGAAAAAAGGACCATATGGGGGAGTTTCCTATTAACACACCACAGACATGTCTTTTTCAACAAGTCCTGATCTCAACAAACCAATTCAATTAACTTCAGACAGAGAGAGAAAAAAAAAAGATTGAGAGAGACATAACCGAAGTTCATGCAGGTATACTCTTTGTGAACTTTTCTTTTGTTAAAATTAGGACACACCTCATAGCGAATTAGACACCCCATCATAGCGAAATAGACACACAAATCGCTAAATTAGACAAAGTCATGACAGAATCAAGCAATACATAAGTAAATGTAGTCCACAATTATAACCTCAATTATCACAGACAGACTGAAGATACAGACAGACAGACAGACGAATATTCCTAATTTCATATTCTAATTTGAACTTAAAGGGACTTCCCCTTTTGGGGCCTGCATCCGGTACCATAAAGTACCAGCTCCATCCATGCAGACTGATTATTCCAAAGAGATCTTGTGGGACATGAGATTTTGTAGCAATTATCAATCAAGATCAATTCTTTGTGCGTTTGGACATGCCTGATTTGTTTTCCTTCCGTCATCTGCTATTGCATTACGCATGATGAACAAACACTTTGGAAAATGGCCACATAGTTCTGCAATGTTTCCTGAACCCGGCCACAACATTCGTAATGTGCAAATAGCGGCTGGCTGGCATCAGAACATAAATAAATTATATACATGGCAATTCCGAAATTCGGGGGCTGGTATATCAAAGGGAGTCAATTTGACCCAGGTTTAAACCAGGGATAGTCCTACATGAGTGGACCTTTTTCATTTCAATATACTATGAATGTGCTGTAAACAGGTGAGAAGGATGGCCCATCCGTGAGGAAATTTTCTAACCTAAATAAATGTGCAGATTTATATAAAAACTATCGCCCTTCAGTATAAAAAGTACGTTCACATGTGTTGTGATGTCACTAGGAAAATCATTTCCTATAGGGGGGACCTGCTTTATGGGCTGCCTCAAAACCTATCCATACTTAGATAAACAAGTGATATTCCTCTAACAGCTCACACAGGTTTCGCTTGGGGAGGACCAAGGCCAGTAAGATTAAGTATCATGCCTTAAGGACACAAAACATATCGATCACAATGAGGCTCAAATTCACAATTTTTTACAATGGTATTTAATAAGATGATCATTGCCACGCATTTGCTTATCCACTTGTGCCCACTCGTACTAGATTCAACGCTCTTAGTATGTGAAAAGAAAAAAAGGTCCATTTCAGGTAGGACTAACCCTGGTTTAAACCTGGGTCTAAAGTTAGACTCCTTTCAGAATCCATCTTGGTTTGGGTCTGATATACTCATACATTCCTCCTTAACTCTTCCATATTTTGATGATGTAAAGAGGAGTAGGCCAATTTCCTGAAAATCCAAAATTTGAACTGACGGGAAGGCCAAAGTTTAGCGTAGCATCAGGGGATGGAAGCTCTGGGGAATGTATTTTCTTACATGATTTTTGGGTACTAGACCCTTCTCCAAAATAAATTGTGTACTTAAAACTTGTGTTTATGAGGCCAGTTGATACCTTTATTATTAACACTTTGATCTCAAAAAAATGGAAAAAAAAATATTATATTTTTTTTTTACATTTCCGGAATTTTTAATTTATGGCCAAAAATCCGAAATTTCCGGAAAAGGAAAGAAAAGTTACATCTCTGCGGTAACAAAAACTAGGGGTTATTTATGATTATTGGAAAATTAGGTGTACAGTAATCTCTTGGCTAATGCAAAAATTTGTGATGACATGCAATTACCACAAAATGTTTAAATTGGTAATTCAAATGAAATTGAATGGTGATGGCCTTTCTTCTGAAATAATTTATGATGTAATCGGTTTGGACGGGCCCCTTTCGAAATGGTTCATGTTTATGTATTCATTTGTTTACATGTAAGTAGTCAAACACATTTATTTTGAATTGTAAGGCCAATCTAACCAAAGTTTGGGTAATATAGCCTTCTACACAGTTGTGAGATTTTACTTTGTGCAGTCTGCAAGATTTGTAAATTCAATAATATAAAAAATGGGAGACCCATCATGATCCAAATTTTCATATGTTTTATCCTACACAGGAAGTATATTACCAAAACTCAGAATATAATTTTGAGGTTAAATCGGGCCCGACGTTTGGATTTTGGATAGTAGAAGCAAAAAGGTGTACTATAATTGGCCCATAGCCCCAGTGTGTGTTAATAAATGTGGGTATACCCACACGTGTGAGACGTTTTGTTCATAAAATAAAAGGAATCGTTGCTGGCCTAAAATTTTTTATGGGTAATTTGAGAAAAAGAATGAAATTTCTTCTGACAAGAAAAAAATCTACATTTTGAGGAAGTAAAGTAGAGGGGAAGGTTGTTGATCAGGTGGACCACCTTTATAAAAAAATCACGTCTCGCGGTTCTCGAACGCTAAAGACAATGGCATTAGCCGGGGAGAGGTTTCAAATTTTTTAAATAATCAGCATGCAAAATAACCCCCTTCAACCCAAAAATACAGAAACCCAAAAAACAACCCCCCCTTACATGGGCAACCCCCCCTTAAACTCGTGCAACCACCTTAAACCACAACACGCCCCCTTAAGCCCAGACCACCCCCCCAAAACCGGGACAACCCTTTAAAACCCCGAAAATCCCCTTAAACCCAAACAATCCCACTTAAGAACAGAAAAAACCCCGTAAAACACGACAAAGATCAAACCCATGTGGGCAACGTTCCGCGCAAGGCACCGCACATGCGCGCATGCGCGTGCATGTGTGCACGTTGCGCATGAGCATTCGTGTATTATGTGCCACAAAACCCTTAACCCAAAAACCCCCCTTAAAACCAAAAAAATCCCCCTTAAAAACCCCCCAACAAAACCCCCTTATTAATATCCTTTAAACCTGGGAACCCACCTTCTTAAATTATGAACCCACCTTAAAACACAAAAAAGCCACTGAAGCCCGACAACCCCCCCTGAATTAAAAAGGGACAACACTTAAAAACAGGACAACCCACCTGAAACCCCAAACAATCCACCTTAAAGTCCAGACAAAACCACCCTTTAAAACCCGGGACAATCCCTTTAAACCCAGATAACCCACCTTAAACCCAACAAACCACCCCCTTAAAGCTGGACAACCCCCTTACTCGGACAAACCCCTCTTTCTAACCCTCTGGCAACCCCCTTAAACTTGTGCAACCCACCTGAACCACAACAAGCCCCTTTAAGCCCAGACAACCCCACCCTTGAACCGGACAACCATTTAACCCGGGACAACCCACATTAAAACCCCAACATCCACCTTAAGTCCAGACAACTCCCCTGTTTAAACCCGGACAACCCCCTTTTTTAAACCCAGACAAACCACTTAAACCACAAACAATCACCCTTAAACCCAAACAACCCCCTTAAAGATGGACAACAAACCGCCCCTTTATTCTTCTTAAAAAAAAAAAACCGGGCGGCAAACCCCCCCCTTTCCTTTTAAACCTGGACCAACCCCCCTTCTAAATCGTGAACAAACTTAACCACAACAAGCCCCATTAAGCCCAGACAACCCCCCCCTAAACCCCGGACAACCCCTTAAAACCCGGACAACCCCCCTTAAACCAGACAAGGCCCCCCCCCTCTTAAACCGGACAAACCCTTAACCCAACCCCGGACAACCCACCAACTCCCTTAAACCCCAACAATCCCCATTAAGTCCAGACAACCCCCCTTAAACCCGGACAAGCCCCCTTAAACCAGGACAACCACCTTAAACCCCAAACAATCCCCATTAAACCCAAAACCCCCTTAAAGCGGGGACAACCCCCCTTAAACCGGACAACCTCCTTTAACCCGTGCAACCCACCTTAAAACTAATCAGGCGAGAGTACAGATTCCCCACCCCTCCATCAAGTTTATCAAAATGACTTATGGATCTTCAGATGTTTGTTCACAAGTTTTTGGGTGAAAATACCCCCAATTTAGCCCATCAAATAAACACGCAAATTAGCTATTTAATTAGAATCATGCGCCCAAAACCTAATCAGCGCGAGAGTAAATGATTCCCCACCCTTCCACAAGTTTGCTCAAACATCGGGGACTTATGGATCTTCAGATAGTTTGGTTAACAAGCTTTTTGGGTAAAAATACCCCAAAATTACTATTAATTATGCAATTAGGCTACCTAAGTAGCATATGCGACGCCCATAATCTAATCAGAGCAGGGCATGGCCGTACGTCCCAACCACCAGTCAACTCACCATAACCCTTATGGGTCCCATGTTATCGCGTACACAAGATTGTGTTGGAAAACTACCCCAAATTAACTCCTTAATGAGGCCAAAATTAGGTACCTAATTAGCATATGCCAAGCCCATCAATCTAATCAATGAAGGGCATGGCAGTCCGATAAACCCACCAAGTTACATCACCATAACCTTATGGGTCATGTTATCGCGATTCCAAGATTGTGTTGGACGCCGCCGAGACGCATTGAATGATAGCATTAATCCCCCTTTGCTTCAAGCCAGGGGGATAAAAAGGGTTGTTTTTGGTCATATGTGTGTAACAAAATGATGAAGTTTATAGGATTGGGCCAGTACATTCCAACCTGACTCATCATACTAAGATTCCAAGTGCTGGTATTCACAGAGGGATGTTTAACTTTAGACGGTTTAAACCCGGGTTCGCCCTACATCAATGGATTTTTTCATTTCAACATAACTGAAAGTGTGCTATGTAACGAAGTGAGAAAATTCCTCTGGATGGCCGGCATATTCACCAACATGTTCATCAATACATAACATTTCGTTCACCTTCTATAGTAACTTCCTATCTCAGCAATTTAACATATTGTATCAACGAAGAGTAAATGTATACTCAGGTTTAAACAGCAGGCGGACCATCTCAAAATGGAAGGATAAGTTATGTATAGCAGTGGGCTGAAGTGGGAATTCAAACATGTGACATATAGTGGTGACGAGAGGCAACGAAAAGTTGTTATGATCACGAGACCGTGAGAATCTGCAACTTTAGAGAGCAAATTCTGTGAGCGTTAAATTGCAAGTTCAGGGGTTATTTGCATTTAGGTTTGATGTGTTAGTCGTAATGGAAGTTAGTGGATTGTGTGTCTAAGCCTTTTCATTTATAGCTTTAAAATGAGTGAGTACCTGACAAAATATTCCTCATAGTTGACGTCATGGAGCAATTCTCTGACGGGGGAGAGAGCACCATTTCTCAGTGGATTTGTATTATGAAGGTAATGAAACAAAATTTGTGATGTGATCTGTGGATAACCGCCACAGGTCGCACAGGACAGTTTTGAAACAAGACACCAATGGTGCGGTCGCTAAGCAGGTTATTAGTATGGGCACAACATTTGGGGCACACATTTTATAGTGTTGCAGATATTAATCTTGAGAAGTCCCCATGAGCATAAGTAAGAGACATTATGAGTAGCACTCCCGTTTTAATTTATAGTATTTTTATTTCTCTGTCTTTTATTTGACACCATCCTGGGGGTCACCACATTCCATTGTGGGACATTAATCGGACAAGGCGGTTCTTGAAACCACAAATGGTCCCCCGCAAGTGCGGTTAGCTAAAGAACAAAAAGCAACATAATGTTAAGATCTCAGGAAAGATTGTGATGACCCTGCATGACCTTGAAATCACTCGAACAAGTTTTGGAGCCTGAACCGTTGACCACACACCAAGTTCATCTCCTACCACATTGATTAGGATTTGACCTGAATATAACCTGGCATGACCTTGAAAATGCACTCCAAAATTTCATTTGAAGGTTGACCATATCATCGTTTCATGCCCCATACATCCATGTGCAAAGATTTGACCTTAAATAACCATGCATGAGCTGGAAATGCCATCAGCATTTTTGGCACTGAATGTTGGACAATACCACCATTTAACCTCGGACATCTTTAGTGATTTTGACTTGGATGACCCTCATGACCTGGAAATGACCTTTCAAAAGTCTTTGGTGACTGAATGTTGACACACCCACCACTTTTCACTCTCTACCAATGTTGGACCTTGAGACCCCGAATGGACCTTGAAATTTATAGGTTTTTTATAGACTTTGATTATAGGCTTTCTTATAGACTTGTCATAGGCGTTCTTATAGACTTGTCTTATAGGCTTTCTTATGACGGTGGGCCTTGGGTAAACAATTCAACCAAATCTAGATTATAACAATTGATTTGGGGCCCAAGAAGGAATTTATCATTCCAAAGAATGCCCCTTTAATCAGTCTACATGACTTTACCCAAATCATGAGCACCCCTATGGGCGTTTGGATCAATGTTTCTTCTGAGCATGTTGGTATTATAGGAAGATGATTTGGGCACAAGAGGGAATTATAGATTTTTTGAAAGAATGCCCTTTTAATCGGGGACCATGCGACCTGTGGACCCAAATCAATGAACACCCTATAGGGGGCCTTGGGCAGCGGTTCTTCGGACTAAGTCTAGTGATTATAGCAATTGATTTGTGGCACAAGAGGCATTTATAGATTTAAAAGAATGCCCCTTTAATAGGCTCAGGACATCTGACCCAAAATGTGAACACCCCACATGGGCCTTCGATCCGTGATGATTCTGACCGATTTCGCTGCAATAATGCCAAGCGTTTGGCACCATGACGCATTTAGGCAAGCGTGACAGCAGTTCTCCTTATAAGTTAGTGCATGATAGCAAATTTGATTTGTTGCACAAGGACTTGAATTATATATTTTCAAAGAAATGCCTCCTTTCTTTAATCATCTCATGATCTTTGATCCAAATTGTGAACATCCCATATGGATCTTGGGTTCAGCCGTTCTTCTAACCAAGTATATTGAGTATAAAAATTGATTTGTGGCACAAGAAGGAATTTATAGATTTTAAAACAATGCCCCTTTAATCGGCCCACATGACTTTGCCAATCTGCAACCCCCCACATGGACCCCTTGGCGTCAGGCAGTTCTTCTGACCAAGTTAGTTGATGTATACAATGATTTGGGCACAAGAAGGATTGATTTTCAAAGACTGCCCCTTTAATCGGCAAATGTGACCTTTGACCCTAATCTGTGAACACTTTCATATGGGGGCCTTGGGTCAGCGGTTCTTCTGACCAAGTGTAGCGATGTCATAGCCAATTGATTTGTGGCACAAGAAGGAATTTATAGATTTTCAAGAAGGCCCTTTAATTGGACCACGTGACCTTTGGGACCCAAATATGTGAAAACCCACCATATGGACCTTGGGGTCAGTGGTTCTTCTAAAAAGTCTAGTGATTATAGCAATTATTTGTGGCACAAGGAACTTATAGATTTTCAAAGATTGCCACGTAATTGGGCCCACATGACCTTTGACCAAATATGTAACCACCCCATGGACCCCTTGGGTCAGCGGTTCTTCTGACCAACTCTAGTGATTATAGCATTGATTTTGTTGGCACCAAGAGGAATTTATAGATTTTCAAAGAACGCCCTTTAATCGGCCCAACTGACTTTGGGACCCCCCAAATCTGGGAACACCCCACATGGGCCTTGGGGTCAAGTGATATTCTGACCGATTTCGATGACAATCGGCACAAGCAGTTGGCAAAACAAGACGCACATTATGGCAAGTGTGAACACTGAAAGACAGAAGAGTGATAGGATAGATAGAAAGAATAGAGTCAAACACATTGCCATAACAATAGCTCTGCCTACTATCGTTATGATGAGCTAAAAATTAGACAAATCGCTTAAAATCTGTTATATTGTTACTTTATTTTTTGTCAGATTTGTATAAGACGGAACATTTGAAGTGGGTGTCAAAGAAAGAAAGTACAAGAAAGAGTAAACAGTTATGGAAACTTTATATTTCAAACTCTGCAGTGGTAGTAAAAACTCAAAATATAAATTCCCCCATGTGGCGGGTTTCCCAGAGAGCATCAACATTTAGGGGGTGCCCTCGTGCAAGTGTGGGCGGAATCAAGGAGGCGGGGAAATTTCATATATGGGTCAAAAATGAAAAAATGCTGCACTGCTGTAAAAGGTAACTTACGTGTTTGTCTTGTTACAGGGATTAAAAAAGGTATAGTGTACTACTTACAACTTATGGTAAGAGCTCTATAACACCAAAATCGTTAAATGTCAAAGGTCACACGAGAGGTTTAAAATCTTAAATATGTCATTTCTTTCAAAAAAATGGGCTTAAATTGTTCAATCTTTCATCAGAGACTGCATAGGACAAAAACCATTTGCACCGTCTAACATATTTTTAAAAGTCGGAGATCATAGAGGGTCAATGGGTTGCCTTGTATGTCCATTTATTCAATGAACAAATACAAAATGAGCGTTGTCAAACTACTTTGTTGCAATCCTAGGGAAAGGTTAAACAATTGAGATCATTTTTTAAAGAAATCGGGTGCAATTAAAGATTTTAACCTTTGATGATGATTTTGACAGTTGAGGTGCATTTTGTATGATACCATGGTAAGCATACCTTGTAGGTAGTACAAACTATAACTTTTTTTTAATCCTTGTAACAAGTAAGAACACTTTGGTTACCTTTTTACAGCAATCAAGCATTTTTCATTTTTGAGCTCTTTTAGGATTTTTAATTTGAATTTTCCCCCCTCTGGATCCGTCCAACTTTCACGAGGGGCACCCCAGCTAAATTTGTTCGTTAACCTTCAAGAAGACAAATCACTGAGAAATGATGCTCTGTTCTCCAAGGTCACAGAATTGCCCCAAATGACCCCAAACTATCCAGTGATGTGTGGGAAATTCCCATAAACAAACTGAAGTAGAGTTTGATGCTTTTTAGAGTAAAATATTTAACCAAGAAATCTTGTTTTACCCAAGGCCCTTACATATAGAGCAATAATAGCACATTTTTTTTAATTTTTTAGGTTTTTTCTTTTTTTAAATTCTGGATTTAATTGTATGAGAACCTATTGATTTAAAACTAGAAGTAAAATTTGCTTCTCCAGTGGTCATTGGATTGGGCAAATGAACCTTCGGATGGGGACGTTAAGCCGTCGGGTCCATACAGAGAAGATACTGTAGGCCCTCTACATGTATATCACAGTCGGTTTCCAGACGAGGAGGGTGGTAACCCCTGATTGTCCTAAAGCCATCCTGGTCAGTTTCAAGGGGGATACCTCTAGTAGAGTTTCTACCACTGTGGGATAGACCTTGAGGTCTTGGTCCTCTTAAATGTAATACATAAGCCTGTGTGTTGTACTGAACCGTGATGGAGGCCATGCAGAAGTACAATACTTGATATTTGTGGTGAACTGACACAATTCAAATAAAAACTAAATGTGTTGGGTGCGTTCTTTCCAGCCCCAATCAGTGGGCACAGGTCACTTTCCTCTTCTTACTTCTTCGTCTTATATCACCTAGCCCTCTATACCTTACCGTTCCCCCTTTCCTCGTCTCCTCTTCCTTACACTCCCCTCTCAACCAGACCTTTTGCCCTGCTTTTCGCGCCCTCGTTCTTTGCCCTTTGCTTACTCCCCTAGTCTTTTTATTCTTCTTTTACCATCCCTTTCCACTCCGTTGTCCAACCCACCTTTTCTTCTTTATCATTTTGCCCTAGCTTTCCGTGTCCCGCGCGTTTACTCCCTTGCAACTCTCTTCTCTTCCGCTGTCTTTTTAATACCAGTCATTATATTATCGCTGACCCCCCTGTTCCTTTCCCTACATACCTTCCTCTCTTTCTTTTTTAATCACCTCTCTCTTTCTCTTCTCCTTCATTGTCTTCCCGTCCACTTCCTTTTTGTCTATTTCTTTTGGTTCACCAACCGCTTTTTTCATTTTTTTCTTTCTTTGTATTGTTCGAGTCATTCTAAATTCTCCCCCTATCCCCTCACTATGTGTTCTCCTTTCTTAGCATACTTCTTTCATCCATTTCATTCCCCTTCATGATTCAGCTTCCTATTCTTCATACTCCGTCTCTTTCCTTATTTTCTGCTGTTCACTTCTTCTCCCCCCCTCTCATTCTAATTAATTTGCTCATGTGAAGAAATGGAACATCATCCAGTTAAAATGGTACCAAAACAAGCCCCGGTATCTATTCTGAAAGACCGTATAAAAAAACTATGTGCTGCACTGCAAAACACAACACATAATTTTCAAAGTGTATAGTTTGTTACTCACACACTTCATCGTAGCCTGAATGAACTTCTGCATTTTAGTATGCAAATCAGCTCCTGGCTAAAG
Organism: Ophioderma brevispina; assembly: GCA_023653785.1. Classification (NCBI taxonomy): domain Eukaryota; kingdom Metazoa; phylum Echinodermata; class Ophiuroidea; order Amphilepidida; family Ophiodermatidae; genus Ophioderma; species Ophioderma brevispina. The sequence goes on from JAMKCH010012585.1 coordinate 35,366, forward strand.
GCCAACAGGATTTCTTTATAAAACGGGGATGTCATACATGCTAAGTAAGTACATGAAGAACATTTTATATTTACAGCTAAATTTCCCCAGCTACTACAGGAATGCATCAGCTGAGGATTTTTGCACAAGGTATATGTTTACTGCACCCACTCTCCAAGAAAGTACATCTAGATGTGGGACATGGCAGAAAGACACGGGGCAATTATCTATCACACACTTTAGACAGATAAATCTGATCAACGAATATACCATCAAGACATTGCACAAACATACCTGTCATTATCAATTTTTTAATTTTGATGGTAGGTCTTTCAATCATATGAAATTTAGTCAGAGAGATCCAAATGCATTCCTCCACCAGTACTTTTTAATAGCTTTTGATAAATAATTCCATCTTAAAAGGGTTCGTGGGAAGGTGGGTACGCTGGGGTGAAGAGTATAGCACTAGCATTTCTGGCTTTCTCAACTATGGGTCCCAAAATTTACCCAAAATAAAAAAAGGTGGCTTTCCAAAATTTTCATCAAAAATTTGTAAAGTGTTCATTTCATCAAGTTCTTGTTAGAAGTTGGGTACCACTTCAGATTTTCGAACCAACTTAAAAAAAGTGGGGAAGTACCAGCGAGCTGCAGCGCGAACTGGAATGGAGAGTTTTTGCCACCAACATCCCCATTGACAATTGCCAAGGGCCCTGTTAAAATCTCAATTTTTTTGTTATACCCAGGAAGGAAACGTTCATGCCGAATTTTTTTTTCTCGAAAAAGTGGACCTAATGTGGTATTTGAAGAAGTGGACCAAACACCCCCTAAAATGGTCCTTTTTGTACTTTTAGAACATTTCATTCACCATGAAGTGGACTTTCTTGTCAAACTTTCTCTCAATTTTGCGACCCTTTTATCAAAAAAATGTAGTAAGAAAGTTGGACCTCTTTCCCCTTTTGTGGATTTTTTTTTTTGCTGGGGGGTCCCTGCATACGGGCCTGCCTTACCTGTGGAAACCATATTTGTTGGAAAGTTAAATCACCCCCTAATTTTCTAATTTTCTCACACCTACATAAACCTCAAAATTTAACTTGTACAAGTTGTTCATCACCATGCCATGATCGCACCGAGACCTCCAATGCCACTCATTTTTAAAAGTATGGCTGAAAGCCGTGATTCAGCATTTCTGCCAAGGGCTGCCTGAGAAATAAACAGTCCTAGAAAAAAAAAAATGCAAAAAATTTTAAAAGACCGGTGTTTCTAGTATTAACGTCCCCATTTTCCGCTCGTGTAAAGAAATTGTTTGAATTAAACTGGTGGGCATGACAAAAAAAAAAATTTATTTATCAACACAGACCATAACATGTCATCTTGAATTTGAATTACATTTGCCTGAGTAAATCCAATAGTGTTTTGCACCTCGGTTGGAGTTGAATTTTTTATCGGCATCATTCAATCGTCTGGTGCTTCATAGGGCTGGAATTTGATACTAGAGATGCCTTTTTTCACCTACAGTTAAATAATGGCTTTTTGACTTATGGAGGAGTTCGCAAAAACACAATATACACAACTTAATACAGTACTGTTGTCAAGTTGTGCTCCGTTGGCACAAGAACCTTTTGGTTTAACATGCATTGCACTTTTTTCATCATGCAGTTAGGTTTGGTTAAAGGTGGGTGACCTGCCTGATTCATTGGGGTGATTGATGTTTTCTCCCTAACATGAAATCATATCACCACAACCATCATGATTACAAAATTTTGAGTTTTAAATCGCGTAAGCCCATTTTGATAGTAAATAGTGCATTTATTGTCCTCAAATTTAGTCAGTGAGCAATGCGATATTCAGTGGCTGCAGCATTAAATTGTATGCACTGATTGAAAGCACTGGCACACACATGTGCGTTTAAAGCCAGCGCTTATATGAGCGGAGAGAGATACCTGCCTGACGGTGCTCCACATTACTGACTCATTGAACATCACCGCACTATGGAAGAGCAAAAAGGTGATACTGAAATGGCCCATAGGCTGTGAGTGCAGTTATTAATTAATGTTGGAGACATCTTTTTGTCGTATCATCAAAATTGAAACATTCCTGGGCCATCAAAACTTCATCGGGTATTTATATGAAACTTTCTTTGATACCAAAAATCTCAATTTTTATGGAGTAAAGTGGGGGGGACGAGGTTGTCAAGTTCAAAGTGATTCAAATTAATATTTGTGGCCATAGGGCCAAATTGTTAGTGAATTTTACAATTAAAACCCCAAATTTGTCAATCGGGTCAACCAACTTTAAGATGCTTTAAGGTGTGGAATGGTGTACGAAGATGGGATCTGGTGGGCAGTTTGAAATTGGGGAGAAAACAAAAAATGGAAAAGTATAAAATGGGCCTGATGGTATTTCGTATAATTATACCCATTAATTAATCAATCCAAAGAATAACGTTAATTATGGCAACCAGAGGAGACATGGAAAGAAAACCTTAAAGGTTGCATACAGGTCACACAGTTGATTGTTACTAAGAGGCCGGTACATCATGTATAATTGTAAATTGTAATAAGTAATCAGAGATATTGTATTAATAAAGAAAGATGGTTAGATCTCAGGGGGTTAAGAAACATGTATGCAGTTGGTTGTCATGTCAGTTTGATTTAATTGATATGGATGTACAAGAAAGTGTTTTTAAAGGGGCATTTATTGATCCACAAACTGTCCCCCCCCCCCCGACTTGCATATAATAAAGTTGAGATTTTTATTCAATCTGAACCTTAGCTCCAGTCAATCCATGTGTACATCACATCAGCCGGCAAGTCCCCGCTGCTTGATGGATTACACCAAACATCAGCTCATGCACTGCTGCATTGAAAACACAGATATTTACTTCAGATTTTCCAAGAAAAATCGAAGACCACTGTAGGAGTTTGGTCTAAAATGATTCCTTTTATACCACTTGAAACTGTTAAGGGTGGGGACCATGCGTCATTTTCATACAATATTGATTATTGCAATCACAGCACAGAGTTTCTTTGAAATACAAGCAAATGGTATACACCAAAAGGTTCGGTATGATGAGCCTTTTTCAAATAATTTGTCGCGGATCACTATTGGACCTCCGGTTATGCTAATTAGCAAGGGTCAAGGGTCACAGCACCAAGAGAAAATCAGAAATTTCAAAATGGACATTTTCCACCAATTTATCTCAAAAATATTAAGTATTTGACACATAGTTTGTTTCTTATACAAATTACATATGGCCAGGGATCTGTGATCCTATGAGAGCGTTTACCACAATTATATTCCGTGTGCCAATGGAAAAAACCGTTCAAACCTTTCTTGCCATTTTTGTGGTGGGGGAATACAAAAACAATGTAACTCAAAACCTAAAAGGGTTTTATAAATATAAAAAATCCTTCATAGGATCATAGTATGTACACTAAATTAGTTTTGTGCCAAAATTTGAATTCAAAGGTCAAACAGTTTTTGAGAATAAATATGGGGGGGGGGGCATTAAAAAAAGTAACTAAAAAATTAAAAAAAAAAAAAAAAAAAAAAAAACCGTTTTAATGGTTAATTAATCAATGATTAAACTTAATTAATTATTGCCATTTGTTTTTAATTCTAAACTTATCAATTATAGTAATAAGACTATTTTTAAAATTAAAAAAACAAATCTGTAAATGGTCACTTTTTACCACAAAATTAATTTATTTTTGCAATTCCTTAAATATTACTGCTTGTGAAAAACAATGAAAACAAAGTAAATGTAGCTGCTTGCAAAACAATACGAAAACATAAGAAATTTGTCTTCTCTGGTGTGCTGTACACATTCAATCAAACCATAACATTTGAACGAAAATGTCCGCTTTCACCAAATAAAAAGTAAAATACTCCTGAAAGTGTTGAGAAAGTCAGTAATTTAGAAAATTACCCAACAATTTGATCTTCAAACAACACACTGACGCAATGTCCCCCTTAAGCAGGAAAAACTTCTAACCGGGTCACATATTTTTGTTCTAAAAACCTTATTATTAAACCCGATATCAAAATTTCCACAGACGTCTATAAAGTCTGTTGAAGAAACTCTATTTAACAATGAACAGTCAAACAATTAGCTTCAGCAGGATGTGTTGGTGACTTGCTGTGGTGTTTTGTACCTAATCTTAAGGCAAATTCTGTCGTATACAATTAGCAATTTGTATTTTTTGTCCGTGTAAACAGACAGAAATTCCCAGGCAGTGGCCTATGGGACCATGGGACACAAGCAAACTGCTAGAACACAAAACCGCAAGGTAGGATATAATCAACTCAAATTTGTGAATAAGCTTTTTCTCAAGGAATATCTAGTGAACCATGAATAAAAACATAGAGGTACCTGAAAACATGAAATTCACCCTTTAGAAGTCAACTGCAAAAACACAAAAAAACACCATAAAATTAAAAAAAAAAAAATTTTTTATTTTGTTTTATTTGATTGCAATTTGCCCTCATACGTAACCAGGTTAGCTGGCATTTGTGAAGTGGAGTTTAAGTAGAGCAATATGAGATTGGGTTTAAATCATCCCGGCAGCTGAACACTAAATTGGTAACTCAAAACGAAAACAATTTCAAGTTCAGTCTCTGTGGATCACATTGCCTCGCAAAAAATGGAACAGAAAATGTTTGGGAGGGACGAAATGTGTCATGTATTTAATTTTCAACATTAATATGAAAAGGAGGCTGGAGTGATAAAATCTGAACACTGCACAACTGTGTCGGTGCAAGATGCATGTATCTGCAATAGTCCCTTAATTTGGGGTAGGATTTTTTTTTGCAAAATGCTTAAACCTGCTGAACCTTTATACTTTTAGGCTTGGTTAGTACATGCATGAGTTTTATCTTAATTGTTTATCTCTCAAAAAACACTCGACAATAAAGTGCGAAACAAACTAGCGTCTGTTGACAAGCTAGAATCTTGCTCAAAGTCAAAGTTACTAAACCTTACACCAGGCCCTTCTCAAGAAAGTTAGTTGCATTGCCACTTTCCTGACATGAAAAACCTGTGAAGCGCACTATCTATGGAGCAGATTAGAGCAAGCTAATCAAACAGAATAATAACTAAGGCATATAAAAAAAACTTGTGTGGCGTAACCCGACCGACCCCTACAAAAAACTTAACGACTCAAAAAAGTTTTATGGAATTTGCACAAAATAAAAAAATTATAATTCTGCGACCGACCCATTCATTTTCATCACATTTAAAAAAAAAAATATGTTTTTTTACAACACAGAGACGGAAAAAAAAAAAAAAAATAGCAAACCAAGACAACAAGCAAACTACAACAAGTTAAAAAATAAAAGATTCTTTGCTATGTCTTTGAAAAAGCTTTAAATAGTAGCATAATGTTATTTAGAGTAAAAACATGAGAGATCTTCAAAAAAAAAAAAATAAAAAAAAAAAAATCTGACCGAACCTACGACCCTGATATTTTTCTCGTTACGCCAAACAAACATATTTTTTTTTAGCCTAATGGGGGGGTCAAGGGGCTCAATATTGGGCAATGGGGGGGGGGGGGGGGGGGGGTTTGAAAATTTCCTCCACCAATGATCACTTTTCGTCAAGTTTGGTGGAATGAAACCATACTTTTTTTTTTTTCATTACCAATTTTGTTAATGGGGCGAAAACTGTTACCAAATGCAAAACACTAACAAAAACGTAACTATTTTGACTCAAGTTGGGACACTATTAGACTTTTAAACAATAAATCCTCAAATGACCCCTTTTTAATCCCATACACTAAATTGTACCAAATGTGGTTTGAATTGACGTGATACTATTGAAATGGGGAACTAAGAAATTTCAAAATGATAAATTATTGCAACATTTGGCACCTGCCAAATTGTCAAGTAAGTAAGTACATTCACATTTAACACACACTATAAAGAAGGTGCTTTCTGCTTGCTCGGCAATATCAGGGTCCAAAACAAAAACTAAACAACCAAAATCTTCACACCTACCTGAATTCGAATCACCCTGGGAACGATAAGTAGCTATATTATGTTCTGAACACGGACAAGAAAAATTCAAAAGATAAAAAACCCAACCGGAACATGTTTTGACTAGAAGCTGCGTCTAGGTGTCTAGACTTATTAATATTGGGAAACAAGAAATCTCGATACAAAATGAATACAAAGGAATATACATACACAATACCAGTCTGGAATAGGCCAAGTTTATTTTTTTCACTTTTTTTATTCTTCAAATAAAACCGTATCTTCCACCTGCGCTCTTTAAATTGCCGAAAAAGCCAAAATTTAATCAATTTTAAAGGTCAGGTATTCGATATAATACCGAGTCGTGCAATTCACCCAAGAAGTTTAACACAAGGAGCTTTGCAGTAAGATTATAATGATTTGCATTTTGATCAAACAATCGGTCTGTTAGTGAGATTGTAAATTATCTTGGGGAAAGCTGAATCAGCAAAATGCTAGGCAGAATAGTAAAAAGCAGTCAAATTCATCAAATGAAAGTGGAAAAAAGAAATGAAAAGATATAAAGTGATAAATTTATGCCCAAAATAGAAGCCACTGGAGAACAAATTGAGCCAAAAAAATCTTGATGTAGATCTTTAGAAATCTTTAGATAAAAGAGAACATCAATCGTTAATCAATACAGGCCTACGTGTAATTCATAGAAAACCAACCGTAGGCTCAGATGAATATTCCCACAGGGCTCAGATACAGTCCTCTCAATTCTTGAAAATCACCTCATTTTCCTTCTCCAAACACTAAGTCCACAGTGAGGTTGGACACATCTCCTTTGTCTTAAGGGACAGTTAGAGGTCTCACTATGAGTTTCAATATGCTCATCCACCAAGTACACAGTTCAGTGGGTTGTACTTGCACATACATTGACATGAACTGACCTTGTGTGATCTGGGTATCATATATCATACCCAAAAACCAGGGGGTGTATTTTCTAAATACACTGGTGAATGGAAGGTACTGAACTGTGCCAAGGGACTTGAGATTTTACTAGCTCAAAGTGTCTGGTGGTAATCCCTACTGATCACCATAAAATAAACCTAGATGCTACATGTAGGTATTTTTGTATTTCAGTTTTACATTGTGTTAATTTAATTGTCCAGATCAGGACATTTAATTAATACAAAATTTGATCTGGCTTCATAACCAAAAGATTTGATTTCCTAGGCCCATCTTAGTTTAGTAGTGTTGTCACGTTCTTGCCATAATGGAGCTGATGAAAATGAAGGGCTTCATTTCCATCAGCTTTATTTCTTCCAACTTAATGTGCTTTACTGAGAATCAACATTTTCATCAGCAGTGTAAAATAGACATTAAACATTTCAGTTGTTGGGGTGGGGGGGGGTATGGTGAGGGAAAATGAATGAGTAAATGGGGATTAATGACTTCCTATTTCTTCATCTTTTTCTTTATTTTGGTTATCTAATTAGGAGAAAAAATGGAGACATGCCTTCTAAATCTAATCAAGGGGCTCATGTTCTCATTCACCCCTTACTGGTTATGCCACTGATCTTCATTTAAAACCCCATCATAGCTATTATATAAATATCACCTCTGGTTGAACACACATGACTGATTCTCTTTTGATGAAAAACTCCAGCAGATATTCAAAATTTGACCAAAATTAGGAAGATTTATTGGTTGACAGGCTCTTACTCATATACTGACTGAACCAGTGGTACTGCATGCAGTTTTTCCAATTGTTTATTTGAGGTTATTTGTTTCCTGTGGTACTGCATGCAGTTTTTCCAATTGTTTATTTGAGGTTATTTGTTTCCTAATAATTTCATTTGAAAAACACTGCCAATGCAGCGGTGCTCATGAAAAAATGATTCCCCCTCCTAGCATGTACCATATCAGCCCCTCCCTTACACTGCTGTCCTTCGGTTACCACGCTCACTAAAAGGCAAGGTTCATGAATGAAAAGTGTTTTGTTGAAAAAAGTAGATGAAATTGTATAAACTAGTAACATGCAAAGAACTATGGAGTATACAAATAATTTGACAATGTAGTACAATTCTTTTTTTCACTGGTTTGAAAGTCCAAAAACAGAGTGTGAATGTTGTTCCGTTACCGTGGAACTGCCCGGCCCCTGTACAGACATCATCACACAGCTGCATGTACATGTATAAGTATTTACTCCCCTACACTACCTTATACAAGCACTATACTTAGTTTGAACTGAAATTGACATCATGCTCACAGTCTTGCACTCTTATAAGAGTCAATGGCAGCAAATGAAAATCAACTCAAGAGGAAACAAAGTAGGCCCTATAAGTTATAGGTTTATCCTGAAAGTAGCAAGCACAATATATTAGTGGTTGTAGAATTGAAAAATACAGTACTTTCC
>JAMKCH010012586.1:0-47849 GCA_023653785.1 Ophioderma brevispina
TGGTTAAATGTTTTCTTGCTTTTTTGGTGTAGTGATATATCAAGTTCATACTTGGTATGTTTATATGATACATTGATACAAGGGGTAATATATGGGGTCACAGATAGGAGGGCAAGGTTAATCAGGTGTTACTTAGAGTAATTATATCTTATACATGTTGTATATACCTTTGGTTAATGTTGTCTAGCTTTAGTGCAGTGATTGATCAAGTTCATATTTGGTATGCTTATACACTGATACAAGGGGGCTATGTGGGGTAACAAATGAGGAGGTCAAAGGCCATTCAAGCGTCACTTGGGTCATTATATTGCTCTGCACATATTCTTTAACCATATAATTGCTTATAACGACTTATTTGGGACGCTTTTCCTATTTTAATGAAAGAGCGATAGATTTCTATAAACCAAGGTTATACGCGTTGCGTTGTAGCAGCCTAAGGCGCTGCACGGCGGCACCCTGAGTACTTGGGTGGATTTCTCGCGCGTTATCAGAATTAAATTATTATTTTTATTATTATTATTTTTTGACTACAGATGTGAATTTTATAGTCGGAAGTTAGAATTAAACATGTTTTTCTACCTAGTTTGCATGGCCAGCGTCGCGTGGCGTGTATGGCAGGCGACATGGCATTAAGGGCTTAACACTTAAAGCAATATTAGCACATTTTTTGAAGAGCGCCCCCAATTTTCAAAATTTGATATTTTTGCACAGTTACGTTGGTAATTGTCTAGGAAACTATACATGCGAACGAGAATGCTAAAAAATGCGTATTTATTATAAAATAAGCGATTTTGTAATTAGAATTGGGATCCCAGATTGGACTCAACGGCAGAGCTGGAAATGCTACGTTTATGCATCCGTCCATGATAAAATAGTGCCACCTCGAGAAAATAACCTCTCACTTGACTTGCCTGAACCAATAAAACAACTAATGGATGAGCGTAGACACGTACATGGCGCTATTTCCCGGCTATTTCACATTGGAAGGCCGTTTCCAGCAGCCGTTGAATTATTATCGGGGATCCCGATAATAATTATTCTAGTACAAAATTCCTTCGTTTGTGACACATAGACATTTTCGAGCTTAACCATTCACAGGTATAGTTTACTAGCCAGTTACCAATGCAACCGTGTAAAAATCTCAACATTTTTGAAAAATTGAGGGCGCTCTTCAAACAATTGTGCCAATATTGCTTTAAGTGCTTAAAAGGTTGTTCCATGGTACCAAAGATTTGTTTTTTCGGAGATTTCGTAGTTGCGAAAAAGATTTTAAAACTCTATTTATTGTAATTGTCTAACTTATAGATGCGCTTCTTTCCATAAACAAATACTCAAATTTCTTGCCCGTTATGAGATAATTAGCTTGGGTCGCTAGGACCCCTCCCCCCTTAAGCACCAATGGGAGTGTGGTTTTAAAAATACAAATTAGGGGAGAATACGGAATATTTCAATAAAAATACGCAATTTTTCAAATTACGGAGGCAAATATTTTACGGATCATCGCTCTAGAACGGAAATGAACCCAGGAATTTAAAAACAATAAGAACAAAACTAATCATTGTAAAGAACGTCATCAATAAATCTGCCATTTTGTGTTTTAAACACATGTAATCAGGCCCGTAGCCAGGATTTTTTCCGGGGGTGCGGATTTTCCAAAAGTGGACCTTTTTCCCAAAATGTGGACCTTTTCACAATAGAAGGGGTATAAATGTGGCAAAAGTGGACCTTTTTGACCAAATATTGCCCTTTTTGGACCAAAAAAAAGCCTAAAACCCCTATTTTTTCCTAGCTCGCTTCGCTCGCACACATCATTTTTGTGAACCTTTTTGGAATTTTGGAGATTTGGGTAGGTACATCGCACCCCCCGCACTTTTTTTTTTTTTTTTTTTTTCCCCCCCCCCGGCTACGGCCCTGCATGTAATTTTAGACTTTTCAACACTGACAATTCATATTCGTTTCATTTCATGGGTACAAAGACTTAAAATATCCAAATTGTTTTTAGAATTGTATGGGAATGTTTAGGATTGGTACATACTTCAATTCTGCTGTTTCAACGCAATTTTAGTATTTGTCAAAACATTCTAAAGTATTCTTTACACTGTGTAGTTATAGTAACCTAGAAGCACTCTATCAGCCAATCTTATCCATATTAATACTCCGTTTCTTTCGCAAATTGTGTGTAAAATTACCCGTGAAATATACACCTTAAGTATTCCGTGCGTGAATAGAAGGAAAGGACTTGCGTATGTGGTGATTTGAGAGAACATTTTGCAACGAATGTAGACTAACCTTGAAAGAAAGCGATCTTTTTCCACACTTATACCAAAAAGTAAATGGAATTTAATCAATTTGACATTCGGAAAAAATGTGATGTTATTCGTATGCCGGTATATTTCTCTTTAAATGTGAATAATGTCCTCCAACTGCTAGTATGAGTATTCATTTTGTTACGCTTTTGTCTGCATCTAGATTGAGAGCCGGCAGAGAAATCCTAAGTTTGACGTCAGTATTGAACAAAAATGTGTAAGATGTTACCAAGTAAAGTTTTCTAGAGAGTCAAGTCCACTGCAAGTGATGTATGGATAACAGAAAGTATTATGCACTGAGCGAGGTAGTATAGTAAAGTCATACCCAAAATATAACACAGGTCGTGTATGAGCCATTATGATTTCACACCTCTAATTACCCCCAACCCTACTGCCAGGCATTGTTAGAATTAGTGACAGTGGCCACATACCTAAGTTGACCCCTCAAAAAGATTGGATTTGCCTAAAATGGCCGCAATTTTCAGCTACATATCATTGTTAGGCTTCTGCTTAAAGGAGCATATGTAAATCAGAAGTGTCCATCACTTTATTTAAATTTTTCAGGCCGAATACATATCTCTTTCTGCAGTGAAAAATGGCCGGTACTTCTATTCAATAGTCCGTGCTGGGCGGTGAATTTTGTCGGGTGCCGATTTCTCACCGGGATGCTGGTCAACCCTTGTAATTTCCATGCTTGTCAGGCTGACAGTATCAAGATCTTCTGAGAAAACCTAATATTTAAGGTACCAGTCGCATGATAGCGAAGAAATGAGAGTTTCTTGATGGAGTGTTTGTACATGAAAGTATTAGCAGTTTAATTAGAGGTGTGAAACCTTAAACCACAGGTGACAGAAGCTGAATAATTGGGCGATTCCTGAAATTATCCACACTCCACCAAAGATGGCGGGGTGTTGATGAAGAAGAAATGACTCAATTAATCTTAGATGCTTCCTTTTTCACCTCACAATTTGCTGGTATTGAGGACATTTACAAACAAATTGAGATGATATCAAAAAAATGTCCTGCAACTTACATAACAAAAGAGCCCTTCTGATTGCGCAGCTTCCACAAATTTCTGCTGCATTATAGTACATGCATTCTAATTTATACAATGATCATACTCGCACTTGTACAACGCTTTGAATTGAATACCCTATACTTGCAGCACGTGTGCATGTTATTATTATAACTGTTCAGCTATAATTTAATTTTGAAAATTATGGCTGCACTTTTTGCTGACTGTGACTTTTTTGCCTATCTTTGCTCAAGCTCTCTGAGCTTGGTGCTCCTTTTCTAAGGAGGGAACTACGACTAACCAACCGACCGATGACCAATTCAAAATTCGAAATGAGTGTCAACTTTGGGTGTTTGTGACCAACGTGAACGAAGAGAAAAACAGCCTAAGAGATAGTATTCTTTGGGAAATGTTTTTTTTTTATTCAGTGGGTCAGTAAATTGGAATTCCCAGAGTCATCTTTGGTTAGCTACTCAATTACTCGCGTCTCAGTGCTAAAGTAACACATTTGAATATTGGATATCGTCGCTGGGCGGGAAAAACCCTTATAGGGTTCACTCCATATGATTTCAAATGCAAAACCTCATTATGTTGTAAAGGTGTGGGCCCCAGATGCTAATAACTCATATGTTCAATTTGTTGGGATCACACACTCGGATTCTAAGCATTGAATTTCATAGCAAATCTGAAAGTAAATCATATGCCACTTTATTTCAGAGCTGGAGTAAATCATTAATCCTAATATATTTATCAAGGAAAACCTTTCTAGTTGCCTGGCTCACTTACAGACGCAAATTATTCAGTTTTTGGATGTCCTCTCGAAAATGTTACATATGAGGTTTTGACAAGTCAGTAACGGCGGGTTTTTACTGCACATGTGAGTGTTTTGGTCGTTTTTAAAGGCCAATTGAACAATGAGGTTGTTTTCCCTCCTCACGACGATATGCTTTTTTAATTTATTTACGATTTTATTTTTTTTTTTTTTTTTTTTTTTTTTTTTTTTAATTTTGGATTTAATTATGGAATATCCCATGCCCTTTTTGGAGAAGAATGGTTGTGGATATCACCAACTGTAAATTTTTTGGGGTGTGTGGTAATTTCTCTGGAAATAGCAACAAAAGTTTGCCAAAACCCTTTCAGTTTGGATAATCATCTCCCGCGTGTCGAAGGGTTACATGTTTTGATGTACGAATACCAGAACATGTTTATGCACTGAGCGAGCAGTTTGTAAAGTCCGTACTTACATATAACACATGTCGGTGTATGTGAGGCATTTAAAGGCTGACTCAAGATTTTCCGACATGAGGTCGCCTCAATTTTGAAACAAATCGTGTGTTTTGACGCAATTACATAATGCTTGTGAATAACACTAATCTTGCGTGGAATCATTGTGTGAATAACTGGCTCACTCCAAATCCTTCATATAGAAATCACAACTTTCTTATAAATTCCGGATCCGGAATTTTTGTTATCACGGTATCCTATAGCACCGTTATTTCCTGTGTGGTAATAATGTTTATTCATGAAAACGAAAACGATTCATCTCTAACTTTGGAATTAGCATTTTAGGTACTACTTTTAGTTCTAGATGACTTTTGTTAATTACTACACAAAACATATATTTCGAAATCTCTGAGTCAGCCTTTAAACGAGTGATAACAGAGGCGGGACATTTTAGGGAGAGCGAGCTCACGTTATATGAGGCAATGCAAAAAGCAAATTTATCAAGATGTCTTGCCTATCAAGGATACAAGACAGTTTCTTAACCAATGATAGGTTAACATAAATACTTACCGATGTTATATATGACATACGGGTGACATGTTTGTTACGAAAAACGTGCAATTCTTTTAATAACCGATCCATGAACAAAAAGAATTCTACATATAAGTAGGCAAGTGAACGCGTCAGGCCAATGGGCATCTAACTAACTTCCCTACTATTTGCATCCTGACCGGTAATCCACACACCGACAACTCCCGCTGAGCTATGGTTATGAGTGTCAATGTTCAAATAAGAGTCTCTTCAACATACTTTAGTAGGCGTACCTTGAAATTTGATCTGTCGGTATTAATTACTAAGGGTTTTCGCTTAAAAAACCACAAGTATCGGTGACCGTTATAAGTTTTCTGTTGAAGCTGTTTCGGGGTGTAACTCCATGCACAGCGGGAGTTTGCTGGCTGCATGTGACGTGTCTCATATAACCGTAATTTTTACTAGGTATTTTAAACCGCACTGGACAGAATAGAATTATCGTGACTAATATGCGTATGTGTGTATTGGAAAGTACCGGTGGAGATGTTATTAGGATTTTTTAGTGAATTTCTCTCAATTTGCACTTGTATCAGTTTGTAGATACCAATCACCGTGAACGGTTTCTAGAAAAAGGTTTATGTGGGACAAACCAAGTAACAACAGAACACTAAAACAACTAGATGTTTTTGAACATGCCTGCTATCGTAATAGGTCCCTGCTAGACAAAAACATGCTTTGGATTCTGGTCGCGTGCACGACAGAAAATGCTAAGCATCATTGTATTACATGGAGGAAAAAAAAATGCGCTTCTACTTATGTATATGCACGATTTCCTCGTGTCTCTTTCAAAGGGGGGCAACGGTACGTTTTGGTGGCGTAATAGCCAACACCATTAACTGCTACTTTTCTATAAGTACATTACGAATCTTGGGCAATTGAGGCATATTCCATTCAATGTGTTTTAGCTGGAATCATCCTTAATAGTACCAGTGCGTACACTGAACATAAGTTCAGTGGAACGCATTTTCGTCCTGATTTTGAAGGGCATTGCGACCAATTGAGAGTCAGCGTAATCGACTTTGATCGATAGCCCTCGGCACGGCCGCTTGCGTCAATACAACTCTTGAGTGTTCTGCCGAATACTTTTGGTTTGCTCATATGCGAGTATATGAGAAGCCATCTTCGTCGAACCAAGATCAAAAACAATCTTGCAGGACACCCTTTGTCCGACATTTAATGCAGAGCTATTGATATGAAACTGGCAATCCACTCTCCCCGTGTTCATTGGACTTTGGCAACACGACGTCCATGAGAATACCGGAGTCTTCGGAGGGTGAAATTTAAGAATCACTCCTGTATGTAATCGCAAGCAAGTCTGGATGAAGTAAAGTGTAAACCCTTGGCTGTCCCAAACTGCCACTTGAAACTCTGGCATCATTGGGTAAGTTGTGGCGTGCACAGTTTTTCTACCATTGGAGGCAATACAAACAACAAACAAACCACACACACCCCTTCTTATACAATGTAAATAGTTGAGCAATGATGGAATTACATTCATGGAGTGATGTAAATTCGAACATACGGTAAATGATAATCACACATCTATAGAGTGGGGGCATGCCACGTCACGACATTCTTGACTAACCTTCCTTCAGCTTTACGTTGTCCCGGTATCTAAAAACTCATAGCGAGGTGAACGCAGGATCCCCAGAAGCGCGCGCGGGTTTTTGAGTATTTGATACATTTTATGAATCACTCTAAAGCAAGTTTATACTTTTGTTTGGTACTTGTTTTAATGCGTCTCTTTATCAAAGTGTCTAAAACCCATCCTGAGCGCCCAGATTTATTTATGTTCCTTATGGTCCCTTGAACAACTCCGGTCATTTCACGTCAATGAGACAATATAACCCAGTTTTTTTCAAATGGTTCTTTTGTTCTCTCCCTTTAGGTATTGCTTCCATGTCCTAATGTTTTCCCAATATTTTCGCGGCTGTATTCGTTATTGTCGAAAACCGTCCGTGATTTTTTTATGAAAAATACATACGAGCGTACTAGCACTGATGTATCAATTTCAAAATAAACCTATATCTGTACCTTTCGTCTATGTTAATAGTCCGAGGCAAAATGTAATTTTATTTTACCCCGGTGACATTCGGGTAACAATTTTACCATAAAGGACAAACACTCACAGTATAATATAACGAAGCCAAAATATTGGCGCAAATGACTCAGAATTTAATAATATTGAATGGCTAGAGGATTCTAGAAGAATAACGGCCACAGAGCTAGAACAAAACAGTGTACAGTCAGAGACGAGTGCAACACTTTTCTAGAGAGTGCAATCTAATTATTGGTATCAATACGAAAAAAAAACATTCAATATTATTTATTATTACTTTTAAAATATCATGCTGACTTAAACCAACCTTTGCGTTGACAGTGTTGTAGTCCCAACTGGCGAGTCTTGATTCAAACACCCGTCCGGTAGACCATTTGACGATAGGTATAACATGATGTCGTTTAAGTGCTGGATGCTGATACAATATTTCAAAGAAATATTGTATTGCAGTCATCCCGCCCTTTTACCAACTTTCACGTACAGACAAAGGATTGCTTTGTACCACTCGGAAGCATGATAAATAAATAAAATAACCACACATACACCGAGACGCTTTCATTCTTATTCTGGAAATCAAGCATTAATTCTTAAATTTAATGAAGGTATTTGTTATTTTATCTTCCTATGTATTGCATTCTTTTTAAGACAAAAAAATGAATTTCCTTATGAGCAGCAATTTTTCGGACCCCAGTCTACTACTGATCTTCAGATACATCCACGAACAGCAAAAGCTATTAACTATCCAGCATTCTTGAAGGACATCACTACTGTTACGCACAGCATCATTGGATCTGTCGTATAAAACAATAACTTAGAAACGGTATCTCGAATCACTAGTAAATCGCCTCTTTCGCTATCCACCTGTTCCCTCAAATCCTACTTAACGGACCTCAGCTACTCCGAACCTATCCAAGCGACCCTTGATATAGTATCGAATGTTTCCTGTTATGGCCCAATTTTTGGTAATAAAATTGGATTGATTGATTTATTGGATAATTTTATTGGTCGAACTAATGATTTACATAAAATATTTTAACCGCTCGTCTACCGAAGGGGGGGGGGGGGGGGGGGTTGTTACCACCCCCCCCTTCCAGGTTTTTTCCCGGCTTGCTAAAACCCCTTTTTTGGTGCCAAATATTTATGTAATGTCACATTTGACATGTCCACATCTCTTTTAAATCCAAAAACAAACATCCACCGGGGTATAGGTAAGATACAGGGTTCTCCCAAAGTGATCGAGTAGGGGTCAGGGGAATGAAATGGTAACCACCCCCCCCCCCCTCACGTACGAGAAGTACCAACCCTGCCTAACCAACACAGTAACATCACATCCACTGATTTACTGTACCATACCAATCATTAGTCTATGTCCACCTCACTTTCCTTGTACCAAATGAGTACCAACGTGCTAGCATCGTTCACAATGACGTGCATAAAGTTCGCATGTCAGCAAAACTGCCATTTCCCATAAGACACCTCACAGTGAAAAATTCATTTTTCCGTCCAAAAGGTTAGAAAATCAGATTTTCAATGCGGTTTTATTGACTGCTACTGTATGAAATGAACTATTTTTAATATAAGAAATCATTTTAGAGCTATAATAGGAGGGTGTTTTGAGTCGCTAAAAGTGCGAATCTCAATTTTTCCACCCTATATTCGTATTTTCGTACTTTCCTCAACCTATAACGTCCAGGTGAGCTCATACTGGGGATGTTAGTACTTATTTTTGGTACAATGGAAAGAAGAACCTCTAAGCTATCCTTTGGTACCAAATTTACACTTACAGGTAATCGGGCTGTTCAGTAACCAAATCCACAGGGGGGGTGGTAACGCACCCCCCCTTCGGGAGTATTTGTTACAAAAATGCTCAGGTAGACTAGGTTTCAATATTTGTAATATACACCATTAGAGCAATGAATCATCACCCGCAGTACAGTTTAAGTGATACCTAGCTGTAATTAAGGTAAATGTCAGCCATCTTGAATTTTTAGTTTAGCCGCCATTTTGAAAAAACCAATAATGCCACCCATTCTTCTAGTAGTTCACAATAGTTCTGCCATTAGTAAACTGTACGACCTATGCTTAAAAAATAAAGAATAACAACATATTTTTCATAGCGCCCCATATAACACTTAAGTGACCAAGGGGGGAGGGGGGGTCCATATTGTGAGCGTCCAAAATTTGTTTCGCGCTGGCCGCTGTACGCGTCGGTTTTTTGCGCCAAAATTTTTTGTAATGTCTGACTTTTAAATGCGCTTCTTTCATACAAACAAACTGGCCAATCGCTTTGGCACTAATACGGAAGTTCATTGCCTGGAAATTATAATTTCAAGAACGACAGCTATTTTTTTTGATTTTTTTTTTTCTGATTCGTTCACACATAACATGTCAAGTAAACAATTAATGTCCATCCTTAAAATAATTAACCTTTATGTGTTGAAAACTAAACGATTCGCTCTTGACGTTGCCAAACCGGTTACTGTACAAACTCTAGTGTTCTTGGGAAATGATGTGTATTTTGTGTCAACACCCCTAAAAATACAGGATCCATAAAACGCATGTTTTGTGTTAAATATATGTAAGTTGGGGTCTTCTAGAATGATATCAACATAAAAATTTTTTCAAAAAGTTTGATGTAGCGCGAGGCTCAATTTAAAATTTCCGTCTTTTTTTGTCCAATTTTTCGCTGGTTTGAACATGTTTTTGCCCCTATTTGCAGCCTGAATATCAAATTTTATATTTTATTGCTGATTTGGGGTTGTCTTATGACCCTTTCACGTTGTTAAATTCGTCAAAATTCCTTCGTTGAAAAATGTTTGCCTTAGTGCGGGGTCCCATGGTCCCCCCCCGGGCACCAGGAGTGTCAAACCCCTTGTGTCACTTAATGATCAAATGAAGTTTTTTTCAAATTAACGGTGATATTTCTAATAAGTTTACCCTGTAAATTGGGTAAAGCTCTGAGCTTTCGAATGTTAATCGCAAAGAAGGAATTTGTAAATTAGGTGATAATGTAAATGGTGGAATTTCATGATCCACAACTTCGTCCCACCGTGACGCACCTTAAAAAAAAGTTGAGATATTTTATATCAGTGGACCGTTAGCCTTAATCATTCATGTGTACCTTAACCTTGATGTGCCAATACTAGTACAGACCAGAACACCAGAGATATAGAAGTCTGGGGACAAGAAGTCGGAGGGCAAACTCAGACCACAATAGGTAGAAAACGGACGACGCTGTCTGCAGCAGCAATGGGAGGTAGATGGATAAAAGATTGGAGCGATCGATGGCATGCCCCAGGCAGAACATAACACACGTGGAGAGTATAGAAAGTCAGATGAAAAAAAAGCAATCGTTATTAGCCGGACGGCTTTTACCTTGTTGAGATTAGGAAGGAATGGCCGGAGGGGAGGGAAGAGCCAGTAGGAAGCGGGACGGAAACGTACAAACAGAAGGGCGGCGCTGGAAGCGTGCAAGTCGAGCAGAAGGATGACGATCGACGGCCAAAGAGTAAGTGGGGGACGGGAAGCGTTTGAAAAAGGACTTGGTGGTACAAACAAAGGGAAATGGTGACAACACAAAAGGGGACGGAGGTAGGCGACGTGTAGAGAAAGTACCGACGGCGGGAGAAATAAAACAAAAGAAGATCGAGTATGAGAAAAGGAGACATGCCGAGTTCTGGTCAATCCCGAGCGAGCGGCATCCAAAGTTATGCCGGGGTGGGGGGGAGCGAATGGAAGTAAGGGAGAAGCAACATACGTATGGGGGTCAAGTAATGGGTGAGCTATAGAGCGGGTGCCGGACCTAATAAGAGCAAGAAAGCCGGGGGAATTACGGAAAATCGTTACATCCAGAGAATCTGAAACAGCCAGATCGAAAAAAATATCTGACACAGATAACAGCTCCGGGCGCGGGGGGACGAACCTGCCATCAGAACGCCCAGGGAAAGGGTGGACCGGGCAGGGCGGAACTGCGCACGAAAAAAGCAAAGAGGAGTCAGGGTGCATGAGCGATTTCCCTGCGAAAATGTCGGAAAGGGTAAAGCGCTATAGGGAGGCTCAAGCGGGAAAACGGAGAGAGAATGGGAGCGCATCAGACGGCGAGAATAGGTTTCTAAGAGCTACGTGAGGAAGCCAAAGGAGAGTGCGATAAATCACTGAAGAGCGGGAGAGCAAGATGAATTCGGCCGTATCTGCAATTGCAATTTTGTATTTTCTTTTCTGAGGTCCGTAAACGGACAAAAAATTACACCACCGTGGCCTAGTAGGCCGTGGAAACAGCATTGCTCATAACCCAAACCGCAAGATCGGAATCAACGTCAAATTTTGTGATAAGCCTTTTTTCAAGGAATATCTAATCTAACGCGAACAATGAAAAACTGAAGGTGCTAGAATCTCGAAATTTTGCGCCTTTGCTACTATCGTTGCATGGCTTAGACCCTTCGGCATTAGTGTATCTTTTCTCACAGTAATTGTTTACACCTGTTTTATTTTTCCTTTACTGAGATAATTAAACCCTGAAATTTAAATACTAATAAAAAACTGAATTTATCCTTATTGGATCAGACGCATAACGAACAATCATGGCTTTTGAAACATGTGTTGACTCATGAGGAATTCTCTCCTTCAACCTTTCATGGACTTCCTTATATTTCGCATCACTCAAACAAATGTGGCTGGGGTCGTCTCATCATCTCGTAACAAAAGCCTTTCTAATGCACATCTCTCCAATCTGTGTGCTAACTACGGGCTGCTATAATATTCATACAACTGGATTGCTTCTCACACGCTTGCTTTACAATGGACTTGCTCTCATGTCATATATCACCGAACTTTTTTTCGAAATTTACAACCCTTCATGCTCAGGTCTTCGTTCGGCAACACTGTTAATGAACCCAAATCATTCTTGTGTGGAGGGAATTAATATACTTTCTTCGTGGCTGTTCTAAGCGGTGTACACACTTCTTACCATAGTCCGACAATCATCCTGACAGCTAAAAACCATTCCAATTCATGAACAAATCAAGTGTTTGAATTGGTTTTAAGCCATTAGTGGGGGACTGTAGTGCACAGATCTCACTGAGGTGTGGCATCTGGATAAAACTAGCTTTTGAATTTTCGGTACACAGGTACTTTAGGCATTGATAATCATAAAAAACTGTGTGATGGAAGCACTTGCCCACACCCTTTCATGGCCCGCAGCTCTGGATTTCAAGGTTACACCAGGGGTAAAAAATTTTAAAATGTTCCACCTGTGTTTGAAAGCACAACCATGATTTTGCTGATACAACAATTCCAAAAAGGATAGTTTATACTACCTATGGCCGTTAGTTTTTGGAATTATGTAAAACCTGTAAAATGGTGAAAAAGGTCCCTTTTAGGTTTGTACAGGGGGCAAACCCGTTAACTAGTTGCTTCCAATTTTTGTAAACTTTGGTTCAAGTTTGTTAGTTTTCAACTCATACAATGGACTATCGTCAGTGTTTTGTTCTTAACACAAAATGGCGATAAAGTCAACCTCTTGGCATCTATGTTGTCTTTCTGTGTTCTTGTTCTCTACCTTCATCCAATCCGGTTACCTAGGATTTTTTGTTTTCAATCCGATTATGTAGGTGTAGAGGCATCTGAATCCAGGAAAGCATCAGACTTAACGGCGATTTCGCTGGGGATTACATACACACAATCTCAGCACCTTTACATATATATTGTTTGCACTTTCTTCTCCTTAAATTGTATAATTGCTTAGTTTTTTGAACATTGTGTATAATTGATGTTATATCATTGTTATTTTTACATCAGACTTGTATCTATTTTTGTATTTGTTCCGTATTGATAATGATATAATTGCTCTTGTTATTATGAAGCACCTGGAGGCCTCTGCATTAGGAGCTATATCAGCAACATGTTATTATTATTATTATTACTTATTATTATTATTGGCATTCTATTGACCGGTGACCTTATTTTCGTTGGATAACAGATAAGGTGCAAACTATTCCTTGGTTGCAACCTTTTACAAGCTAGGGAAACAATTTTTGCGCCACTGATTAACCTGAAAATCAAAGCAACTTTTTAACTTTTGGACCCATGTTCCACAACCAAAATTGACTTTTTTTCAACTATTTTATTTTACAGTTTATTATCACCTAACTCCGAAACTATAGCAATAGTATAGTGTAAATTATAACTTTTTGGAATCCTTTGTAACCAGACAAACTCGTGGTGTGTTGTTCAACAACAATCGGAACATTTTAAAACATTTTTGACCCCTGTGTAACCTGAAAAACCCAAGTGGTCCACTAAGGGGGATGGCACGTGCTTTTCATTCATCAACATTTTATGATTATCAATGCCTAAAGTACTTGTGTGCAAGAATTCACAATTTTATAATCCGTAAGCGCACACTCTTTCCCTATACTGTCACCCTGCTATATATCGTCCATGGTCCTTTCGAGAAACGCAGTCTTAAATCCGTTTGCATATATTAATGCTTGAGCTGGAATCACTTTATATCAAAGCACTGGCGGCAACGAGTAAACTTGGCATGTACTGGCGCGAAAGGACCTTAGTGCTGATTCTGTTGGGCAAATTGTTTTGTGGCAAGGCTCTCAGTGCAAAGCCTGCTGGGGGTTCAGACTTAAACAAAGACCCAAGACCCCCAAAGACCCAAAACCCTCACTATAAAACAAAGACCACCCCCTCAACTATAAACCGACCCCTAAACTATCACACTAAAGACCCCCTCAACTATAAAAACAAAGACCCCCCTAACTAGAAAACAAACTGCTCGCTCCTTCTCCACCCCGGGGCTCCCTCAACTATAAAACTAGGACCCCTCAACTATAAAAACAAAAGACCCCCTCAACTATATAACAAAAGACCCCCTCAACTATAAAAACCAAGACTCCCCCCCCCCCCTCAACTATAAACAAAGACCCTCAACTCTATAAAAAATATGACCCCCCTAACTATAAAACTAAAGACCCCCTCCAACGCTCAAAACAAAAGACCCCCTCAACTATACCAAAACCCAAACCCACCTAACTATAAAACAAAGACCCCCCTGAACTATAAAACAAGAACCCCCTGGACCTAGAAACCAAAGATCCCCCTCAACATTAAACAAAGACCCCCCTCACTATAACACAAAGACCCCCTCCACTATAACACAAAGACCCCTCAACTATAAACAAAGACCCCCTCACTATAAACAAAGACCCCCTCAACTATAAACAAAGACCCCCTCACTATAAAACAATACCCCCCTCACTATAAACAAAGCACAAAGACCCACCTACCTATAAAACAAAGACCCCCCCTCAACTATAAAACAAAGACCCCCTCCAACTTAAACGAAAGTCCCCTCAACTATAAAACAAGACCCCCCTCATCTATAAAACAAGAACCCTCAACTATAAACAAAACCCGCTCAACCAGGCTCAGATAAATTTATTTTGATCGGGCAAAGCTTGGTCAACTTTAACTTGCCCGAATATCCATAATGTAACATTAACGTCCCAATCGGTGTCGTGCCAGGGGGGACAATGCCGCCCATCCCAACCGTGGATGTTCCTAGTCACATAACGGTTTCCGTCGGTACCATCACCAACCCCCCCGTTTCTTTAAACTTGGGGGGTCTAAAAATGTGTAAGCTGTTTTTTTGAGCCGCGAGTGCAATATTGAAATTACAGAGAGTTCTAAAACTGTTACTGCTTAATTGGTCATACTATTGATCTTTACGTTGCTGTTATTTTGCATTTTGGCGGCGAACAGTAACGCGAGCTGGGAAAAAAATTGTTTGTTGGTAACATTACACGTGTCAGTACATTCAATAATCTGTGCCCCCCTCGTCACAAAATCCCTGGCTACGCCACTGAGTCAAGTCGTTTTTTTTTCCTTTTAATTCTTTTGCGATATCCGGTTTTTCGGGTTTATTTTGAGTTTGTAATTCTCCAATGTGCAGCTTTTTGCAATGACATGAATCTAATCCATGACTGAATCATCTCAATGGCCGACGATTCTATAACGCTGTGTCCATAATTCTCAAACCCGACCACCTGACCTCTATACCCACTATGAAACAACACAAGATTTGAAACAATATTTTTTGCTGTTTGGGGATGGTGACCCAAATCAATTTTACAAACACAGCTTTGTATGGAGCGGAGCTGAGGAGGTCGAGTACAAACACGTGGATTTTATGTTGTACATGCAATTACTCACTAAGTATTGCGCCAAAACAGCTTACCTACACTGTGTACAGTGGGTGTGTAAGCTGTTTTGGCGCAATCGGTAAGGCGTTAACAAATACTTTACACACAGCTGTGAATGCATGGAGCGGAGCTTGAATGAGGTCGAGTACAACACGTGCGTCTTATGTATTATGCAAATGCTCCCTGAATAGCGCGTTTTGGCGCAATCCGGTTATCGTCAGGGGGCCACAACACGTCATCCCTGTTCCTATTAACTCAAACAAATAACTTCCAGAGGCATTTGCCAAGTTTGGTTTTTCACTTTCATGTGTTCAATTACACCACGAGGAATAACTTCCAAATTGTTTGTCTAATTATACAGTCCTTTTTTCAACAGTGAGGGTGCTTTTCCAAAAAATTTTTTTTCAAGACTCTCTTTAAGGAAATGCCCATATCAGTTTATAATGATTGTTTTTTGTGTGCTAAAATTGTGGTCTTTTTGTTATATATACACTCTAGGAATGCTCCAAGGACCTTACAATATACTCTTATCCCCCTATCCCTCGTCCACCAAGGGGGGGGTGGGGTTTTAATTTCCCCTGGATTCCCTGGCCGCACACGACGCCATAGAATATGATTGAAGGCTTTTATGTAATTGTAGTTCTTCCTTTGCGATCACTCTCAAGCGAAAATTGAGGTTAGCACCTTCATGATGGTCGGAAGGTGGGGAGGGGGGGTTGTCCACCTCCTATACTTATTGTGTAAAATGCATTGTTACTTATGATGCTACTGTAAAGCAATACTGACAATATAGGATTTTGTCTTACTTTTTAGAGTAATACACATGTAATACTTAATTTGGTCATCCAACATTCCAATAAATACTTAATTTGATCGAATAAATAGCGAAGCCTTGCTTGGAGATTTTTTTTCAGATACGACATCTATTTTTTGCAGTCATAACAAGTTTCAGTTATTGACTTCACGATGACTTCATCTTTTTAAAACTTGATATCTTTGTAATTCATTTGCAAAAGGACATGCGTAGCTAACAACACTGATACAAACAGATATGTTTGGTCCCTAATTACAAAAAATCAAAAGGGTTGGTAACCACTCCTTCCCCCCCCCCCCCCCCCCTTGGTTGTGAATGTATAGTAAAAAAACGCCTTGGTTAAGGGGTTAAAGGGCCACTCTGGGTTTAAGGGGTCACAAACTCTTAAAATACACTGATTTGTTAAGCCTTAAAATAGCCTAGAAACTGGTCCCCCAAGTGACGGGTAATTTTCTTCGTTTCACAATCGTTCATACTGGCGAAGAAGTCAGGGCCGAATGGCGCCCCGTATTAAACTCAGGCCGCTTAACCGTTTACATTCGACCCATACCTTTCCTCAGTGGCCATCATCCCTGAACTACGTCATCGAGCGCAACCTGGACTTGAAGGCTCGGGTTTTTACATCAACAGTGAGACCTTCCCGTTCAAGAGACTGCGCTTCAGGCTGAGCCAGGAATGCCGAAGCTTGGCGGTGACAAGGAATGTTTCATCTACCTTTTAAATCGACAACTGGCTGAACACTGCCCCATCCCCCAGAGGCCTTTCGCTTTCTAAATCCGAAGATCTGGCAGTCGAGTAGTCAGCTACTATTGGAACTAATCATCCGCTGGGAGGAGTCAGCCCCTCGCAACCATCCCCACACCCACAAGTACGTAGGCTTCGGCACAGGACGATTGGTTCCCGACAAGCAGAGCGAAACATATATAGCCAAGCGTCGTCTCATCTGCGCACGGGACCATCCTCGCTAGGCAGACGGCCGGATCCAGCCAAACTATGGTTAGCGGCATCTTGCCTTATCACCAGCTCCACAGCAGTCCTTCCCCACTGCCCCTACATTCGAGATACATACAGCTTGCAACTTCCATTCCAGTTCAGCCCCAAGAGAGACTGGGTGTCGAATGGGATATGACGTACTCTCCAAAAGTCCCCCAGCCCTCAAAATGTGGATGCAGCCTCACATCACATTCATCCATGTGTCGTCGGTCCTTCTCCACGTCACCATAGACATGTCCAAGAACGGGCCGAAAAGCCCACTGGGAAGGCTGGGGCGAATTGAAGTGCCTTGGACTCCAGCCATGGCGAAGCATCACATCAACCTTCTGGAGCGTGCGGGGCCGGTTCGCCTGCATTACGGGCGCTACTTCCGCAAGGTCAGGCCAGACGATCGCACTACGCGGCAACAACCTCACGGTAATGACTTTAAAAATTCAGCATGGAGTACCCGCAGCGTGACTCTGTATCACAGACAATCATGCTGCTAATAGGGTGAAAGCGCCACAGGATCGAGCTCCAGGCAATCAATCTGCCCGGTGCAGCCACATTCCAGCGGTACCCGGTCGAGAAGGGGAAAAGCCATCCCGCCCCGCCAGATCAGGATCTTGTCGACGGGAATGGCCACCGACTCCCACACCAGTTGTCAAAGTGGTCTTCAACAGACTCCAGTGGCCTTTAATCAACCTTAGAACAACCAGCTCCCGACATACTGTTGCTCGGGAACGGACGCATGATGATCAGCTGGTACAGGATCTCGGCATATGCATTTTCCCCCGATAGCAATGTTACCCAGGGTGCTGGAGAAATTCTCGGGATCCAGCGGGTGCAATATCTTCTAATAGCACACACCTGCCCAGACAGATGTGGTTTCCGAGTACGGTCCCCTCCCTCGCACGGTGGTGGAACCGTTTTGCCTCCAGATTAGGAGAGGCCTCTTGATGAATCCGGATCAAGACCCAAGTTCCTCTAGCGACAATTTAGACCTTTCACCTTGACTGTACGCCGACTTTCATCAGATCATACACGAACCACGCAGCAGGCACTTTCTGAGTGGCTGCTGCCCTGGCAAGTAGGCAATGCATCCTTCAACGAGAAATACTTACAACGTCCGCCATCTGGAAGTATTCACTCATGGTGCCAAGACAAGCAACAAAGTCCATCCTGTAATATAGGCCTCTGTGGGAAACAGCAGCAGAGTTCCTCACATGGGTTTTACCATCACATTGGGCCAGCGCCCGCTTCCTCCAGAGCCTGCGCGCGCCCAGCGTTTCTGTCCATCATGACTTCTCAGGGTGATCTACCGTGTCTGATTCACTTGTCCTGAATGACCTCTTGAAGAGACTATTCATTTCTCGAGTGTCCTTCCATGAAATCGCTTGTCCCCAGCATTGGACTTGAACAGGACCCTTCGCCTCCAGCTCTGCCCCGCGTTCGAGCTCTGGATCAAGCTAACATGGCAGACCTTACAATCATTACTCTTCTTTGTTAGAGCATTTTTTCCCCCTATCATTTTGGCCGTCTTTTGAAAAAGTGCACTCTAAAACCAACTCCTGAGAATATATGAAGGCCTTTATTTTTAAGTCACACACAACATAATTTTCTGAAGGCACTTTATCCATGGCTCACTTTATTCTTATAGGCTTTTTTATCATGTTGGCGCCATTTTTGAAAAAACCCCCTCAATTGATGAAAAAGCGTCAATTAGAATTTGATATTAGTTTTGAGAAACAATTGAAAAATGGAGTTAATAATCAATAAGTCCAACTTAAAATACCAGACTTGTTCAATTTTTCTGAAAGCCTTTTACATGACTATTATTCTTTTTATAGCCTTTTTTACCAGTTTTGCAGCCATTTTGAAAAGCGCCCATCAATCGCTAAAAATCGTCCACTGAGAATTAACAACAGTTGAATCACCTCCTTATGGGTTTCAATTAAACAAGGTCATAAATAAAATATCAGACTTGGCAAACTTCTGAAGTAGTTGCCATGTTGTCCCCCTGACTATAAGGTGATCCCAAACATGTTACCCAAGCTTATAGTGGAGCGGAGCGTGACGAGGTCGAGTTACAAACACGGGCCAGGATTTTAGTTTTATGCAAGACTCCCTGAGCATTGCGCCAAACGCTTGGGTTGACCATAACCGACGCCGCAGCCGCGAGTAAACATCTTCAAGTTGGACAGAACCCTACTGTTTTTGTTTCAAAAAAACCTGTTAAGATAACTGCCACAATACCTTTAAAGCTTTGTTACCATACACTGAAACACAGTTTTTCAAAATTTTCCTTCTTCAATACTTTTAAACTGTAAATTCTGTTACTACTTTAGCGTGGAACTGCCCATTTAAATAATTACGCTTCAATCACATTTATGATTGATTTCCGAAAACCAATCCCTACACTACCCATCCCATATCGTCTAGCATCGAAAAAAAATGAACTTGGTGAGAAGAATCAAGGGCGCCCAAATCCCAACAGCTTTTTTTCAGCTTTACGGTACCAGAAAGCAATTGCCATGAAGTAGAAAGTTTGAAGCGATCACGAGAAAAGGGTGTTATCGCTTGATATCGGCATTGCAAATAAATCCCCCTACAATTGTGTCAAGATTAATGAATCCCTCTCATAATTAAAATTAAAAAGACAAGAAGGGGTTGATTTTGGCAGATATTTCATTTTCTGAAGTAAATGGGTAAGTTATGGCACGATATTTATGGGAATGGTGAGATTATTCAAGGAATTCAGAATTGTGTGGTGGTGTCTTTGTTTTTATAGTTGAGCAGGGTCTTTGTTTTATAGTTAGGGGGTCTTTGTTTTAATAGTTGATGGGGGTCTTTGTTTTATAGTTTTGAGGGGGGTCTTTGTTTTTATAGTGAGGGGGTCGTTGTTTTATATTTGGGGGGTCTTTGTTTTATATTTGAGGGGGTCCTTTGTTTTATAGTGTGAGAGGGGGTCTTTGTTTTATAGTTGAGGGGGTCTTCGTTTTAAGTTTGAGGGGGTCTTTGTTTTTTATGTTTGAGGGGGTCTTTAGTTTTATAGTTGAGGAGGGTCTTTGTTTTCTTAAATAGTTAAGTGGTTCTTTGTTTTTATAGTTGAGGGGGTCTTTGTTTATCGTTGAGGTGGTCTTGTTTATAGTTGAGGGCTCTTTGTTTAGTTGAGGGGGTCTTCTGTTTTATAGTTAAGGGGGTCTTTGTTTTATAGGTTTGAGGGGGGTCTTTGTTTTTAGTTGTAGGGGGTCTTGGTTCTTTGGGGGTCTTTGGTGTCTTTGGTTTTAATAGTCACCTCGCCTGCTGGGATGACCTGAATTCAATAAAGAGATTACAATATATATGTGAGGTTCGGATTTGACAGTGATTTCGGATTTTTATAAACCGGGATTTAACAACTATTTGTCTCCTGTAGCTGTGTTTTTCTAGATCTTTGCCATTTAACCTCAGTGTGGTGGGGCAGTGTATCTCATTTCATGTGTGAAAACTTGGCTCCCCCCCCCCATTTAGTTTAGTTGCCTCTTTATTCAGGAGAACACAGTTTGTATTTCATGTAAAATTCCATCTCTCTGACAAAGAAAATAACTTTTGCATGATATTTTAATCAAACGTACAAAATAACTTAATTCTTTGAATTACCTGTTTGCAATTTTATTCTGCCTATCGAATGCAGGGACACGTATCTTTGTTTCCTCCCATCAAACGCACTAAGCCCATACAAATGCATGCGGCTCATTCCCCTGCAATTCCGAAAAATAAGACAGTGTTGCTATTAAAATGGTTTGCTTTATAAATGGGGTTCTGTCATTGGGGAAATTGCAGCGTTTTTAACTGCACATCCAAGTGAATCAGTAATTTTTTAGAGTTTCCCCCGTACTCGTGCAATTTTATGAAAGGATTTGTTTGCGGATGATATTTATATTTTCTCCGGGGGGACTGTATTCAAAGGTGGTATTGATGCGTGAACAAGAAACGCGTAAAAAGTGTCCCTTTTTCAACAGCGAGGTACGCGCGCGTCGTACATGATTAGGGTGTCAAAAACAGCAAACTAGGTTTTTCTTAGCTATGAAATTATGATGTACGTGATAGGGTATTAGGCTATGGGCCATGTCCTTCTTGCTGTGTTTTGTGGTCCCCATCGCGGGGCGGAAGAAGAAACCAAGTTGTACTTTCATAATAAATAATTAAAATCATCTTACGTCATGTTTGCCGCACATAAAACTGGCACATTTTTTGGAAAGGAATAAAATGTCAGTTAATGTAATTGTCCCATATCTAGTGACAATTGAAACAATAGACTTCAGAAACAATGGAGCTAGAGATTATTAAATTACCGGATCGGTATGCGGTGTTTGTTTTTGTAGAAAAACACTTCAGATCCTTTCATCTGGGACGTGCAGGAACATTTTATTATATTGTCTCGCGGTTGAAAAGACATCAGGTGTTACCACCTCTTCGATTTAGACGAAGTCTTTTTAATGACGTAGCGCAAAATACTTATCCTCAATTCGCAAAGAAATTATCTTGAGCTTCTATTAGTGCCGTGTTACAATTACTTTGTCCAAGTTTTTCATCATTTATTCCAAAAAGAACGAACGACCAACAAAACATCATGGCCAGAATGTTGCTGGCTAAAGCTGACCTAAAAACGTTGGCAGAATTAAAATCCGTTACTTATTACTTAAAATTCATTTGTATTCAACTTTACCGACGCTTTCAGAAGAAAAAACTTAGGGTCAATGTCCTATATCATAATGTAAACGGGTTAGTTATGTGAAAGAGGACGGTATTTTGTTACTCAACCCGAAAGTGGAGGTGATAACACCGGCCATAACAATGGCTCAGCAACCGGGCCCAGTAATATCTTGAGTTAAATTGTTCGCTGAAGTCTATCATATCCATTGGTTCCACTGATATTATGAACGAGAAATAAATTGATGTGACATTTTATTCATTTTTAAGAAACTGTGCACCGTTTGATTTGGGGGGCAACAGACGGTATGTCATGTTAATAATTTATCAATATTTTACCACAGGGTTTGTCTTATCTTTGAAGGGACTACGGAATTTGTGCAAGTTGTATTTGGTCTACGCCCCAAATTAAGCAGAGATCAAATCATGTAAAAACTATTGTAAGTCGAAGTTTAAAGCAAAAGCAAGATTAATTAAAGGGTATTCTAACGACCAAAATGCATTGCTTTCCTGTTTAGGGTAGTAAAATGAACAAAAATACTAGTTTAAAACGTAGCAAAAACAGACAAAAAATAATGTCTAGGGTATGTTTTTTAGTAGGGGGGAAAAATATTGTTTTTGGGTGCATTTTGTAAGTCTATGTTCACGCATAGTCCACTTGGAAGAAAGTGGCCCCGGGATTTTCTCAAAATTCTTAGTTACTGTTCTTAGATCACAAACCGATTATAACTGAGTACACTTGGATTTATTATTGAAATGAATGATATTAAATATTGATAAAGGCTAGTTAAATATGGTTTTGACTATTGATTATGGCCTTTACCAAACCCAAATAAGCAAAACATTGTCCGCGTCGTAGTCCCAGCCTCCTTTTCTTGGAAAAGTTAGCCCAATTCGTCGCGGTTTACGTGTGTCAACATATCTATGTAATAATTATTGAAGCGTCTGGCCTGGAAAGGAGAATTTACATGTTTTGGTGAAAAAAGAAAATATTTTGTTTTAAACTTGTTTAAACTTGATTTTTTAATCCCATAGAGTACTCTATAGAATTAATATAAGTTTATCTCAAGGGCTTGGCTTGATCAAGGTATCTTTACCACACGTTTTGGTACACATTATCCATCCCGGCCAAGGAAGTTCAGCTTCGAGTTCCAATGTTAGTGAATCTTCTAGGGAAAGAAGAAAGATTGGTAGATCTGTTGTTAGTTGTTGACTTGGAATCTAGTCAAGTTTCACCGTTGTTTGTAATAACAACAACAAATCTCGGAATCACGTCCACGCATCGGCCCCCTGTTAAGTTAGTGGTTAGCAGCCGTACAAAAAACAACGCACGCCCACAAGAGGAATAATGATCAAAAATGATAAGAGGAATTATGCA
This sequence comes from Ophioderma brevispina, assembly GCA_023653785.1. Taxonomy (NCBI): domain Eukaryota; kingdom Metazoa; phylum Echinodermata; class Ophiuroidea; order Amphilepidida; family Ophiodermatidae; genus Ophioderma; species Ophioderma brevispina. The sequence continues at coordinate 23,265 of JAMKCH010012586.1, forward strand.
CAATGGCAACACTGACCAATAAGACACCCAGAATCGTAGTGCTAATGTATTGCAGTCCAATATGTGTCAGGTTTGTTATGGTAGAAATTCTCGGTGAAATTATAAAAAGTTTTCGATAGTTTTTTTGAGAAGTTTTCCATGTATTTGAAGTGTCACGTATTTTAAGTGTGTAAATATAGAAAAAAAAAAAAAAGATTTTGCTCTTCAACATTAGTCCGTGTTACAGACCTTGTAATTGTATTACTCAACAGAGACCGACAAATTGTTTATGAGTGTCATTTCAAAAGAGAGTTCTCTCAACAGACTTTAGGGGCCTTCTGTGGAAATTATATATTCGGGTTTAATTATTAAGGTTTTAAAACAAAAATATGTGGACGGTTAGAAGTTTTTTCTGTTGAACGGGTTCGGGGTGGTATAAAAGGGACCATTTAGACACAAAAAATGCTACACGGTCATCGATTTTTCTTGGAAAATGCGAAACGTTAAGGTCCGTGTTTAAAATGGCAGCAGCTGTGTGACCTGATGTTGGGGGTAATCTATGCAAGCGAGAGTTTCCATTGCTGGCTGCTGTGGTATTACTCTATGAAAAGTTAAACTACCGGGTACTATCAGCTAAAGGGACCAACTGGTAACCCTCTGAGTTTCACCCCACCACCCGCAACTCCCACGATTTCTTAAAACCGATTCTTTGATAAAGACTATTCAACAGCTAACTTTGGACCAAGTCAAAATTGTTAGCTTGTAGTGTGTGTATAATCCCTTGTTTGACATGAACATAGCAAGTGAGTAGTCTTTGCGGTGACCTGCAACAGTCGTATTCCAACAGTATGTCGTATTTGCGAAAAAGGCGGGCGTGGTTACATTTTTCCATGTCAAGAGGATTTTTAAAAATTCTGTAGTTATATAATCTACCTTTCTTCCTGCTCAAGTTGTGTGGCTTACGAAATACGTCTATAGGGCATGGTTGAAGACTCTCTCAATGGATCTAAGGGACAGAGAGCAAAGAGAAACTCAGCTGAACCTTGGTACCACTGACAGCTCTTTTGCTTGGCAGCAAGATCAAGAACGAAAGTCTGATGAAAATAGCAACACGACGCATGCATTGTGCATGTGCTTGCTGTGTTCGTGGTACTTACTGGAACACAGCGACAACTTTCCTATTAAAGCTGTAGAAAAATTCCTCTACGCCGAATTTCGGGGTTAGAAGGTCACAACATTCGATCCCGTGTGCGCGTTCAGCTATTCAGCTGACTTATAGTTGATTCTTAATTGTCTCACTGTAAGACAATAATTGGAATGACTTAATCCTTTCTAATAGTAATCATTCAGTATGGCCCATTTTTACATATAACTATAGTAGATTCGCGCTGATAGTCGGCTAATCTTTTATGGGGGGGGGGGGGGGCAGAGGGGGCAGGTTTATTCCGAATAATACATAGTCCAAGTAGTCCCCCAACACAAAAATGTTTTGTGAACGTTCTAAAAATGTTTCGAAAAATGTTATGAAAATGTTTGTTAACAATGTTTAAAAAACATCAAAATGTATGGTTGGGACTTGGTTAGAAAAACATTTTTGCAAAACATTATCTTCAGATGTTACCAAGATATTTTAAAAACATTTTATCAAACATGCATGTAATTAATTAAATAAAGTTAATTATCGTGAGAAAAAGATAACATCTACTTTGCTGTTACTCAGTATCTGTTAGTATACGTACCAAGGAATGTTTAACGCATATTACATACTAGGAGCAAATTTACCACTTACCTTGTCGGGAAACGAACCTTGTCCTTTTGCGTCAGAGTCCACTGGAGCATCCACTAAGCCACGGAGACTTACCTACCTTCTAATGTTATTTTAATATATAAAGCATCCGTTTTGGTATTTCTTTTGCTAAAAGCAAACCTTCAATATATTTGGTGTATAACCAAGATGTTATTATTGTTTTTGTTGCTGTTATTTTTTTTTAGTACTTTAGTGTGCCTGCGGGTTAGACATGCATATGTGCATAATGATATTTTATCAAATGTTTGCATAACATCATAAAAAATGTGTTGCCTACATCATAAAAAATGGTTTGCCTAACATTTATAAACTGTTTTCCTAACTTCATAAAATATGTTTGCCTAACAATCATAAAAACGTTTGCCTACTACATAAAAAGCGTTTTGTCCTAACAGTCATAAAAAAAAATGTTTCCTAACTTCATAAATCTATAGCATCATAAAAATGTTGCCTAATATCATAAAAACGTTTGCCTAACATCATAACAATTTTTTTCCTAACGTCTAAATCTAACATCATAAAAATGTTTGCCTACTATCATAAAACGTTGCTAACACCTAAAATTTTTTTTCCTAACTTCATCAAATCTAACATCATAAAAATTTTTTGTCTAATATCATAAAAACGTTTTGCATAACATCATAAAAATTTTCCTAACTTCATAAAATATTTTTGCTAAATCATAAATTTTGCCTAATAGCATACAAACTTGTCCTATTCATAAAAATGTTTTCGACATTTTCACTGAACTTTTTTAATCACATTGTACAATGTTTGGGAAACATTTGTAAAACAATTAGCATAAAAGTTATTATTAAAACACGTTCTTAAGGTGATATCCATACAATGTACGGTTTCAATGTTTTAAACCATATCACTATCATAGTTGATAACATTTACAAAATGTTTCAAAAACAGCAAGATAAAACAACATCTTGGTAACATTTTAAACGTTGAAACACATAGGAAAACATGTCAGCAGAAAATCATTTCCGTAACATCTCTAAAAACATTTCTGTATTAGAGTAAAAATGTTCTGATAATATTTTATAACAAAACTTACGGATATTTGTAGTAATGTTTGAGAAATGTTGTATTAATGTTTGATTAAAAAGTTACAAATTATATTGGCAATGTGTTTTTCGAAAATATTTTAAGCAAACATTTTTAAAACATATGTAAAACTTGTGTAAAACGTTTTGATAATGTTCACAAACATTATCAAAAAATGTTATCGTAACATATTAATCCAACCTTTGAAAACATGTTATGAAAAGTTATGTGTTAAAATTGAGGGAGGTGACACTGGAAAGGAGAGAAATTCTCATGTGCGTTTTTTAGACCAGTTTTTTCATGGGGAACAAGATATCGAGGTGAGTGAGGTAAACAGGCTGTATACTGAGAACTTTCCGTGAAGTGCGGACATTTTTCAAAATGGACGCCAATAATCCCATATAAAGTGTGTATATGGGTTAAATAAAGATCTATGAGGCAGGTTTGAACACTTTTTTCAGTGTTTTGTTAGAGGTATTCATTAAACGAAGCTACATTGTATAAAGAATCTATAAAGAGTTCCAGAGAGGGCGCTTTCAAAATGGCTGTCAAAATCCCATATTAAAGTGTATTATATGGGTTTAACTTGGCCATATATATGAGGTGCGGTGCACCACATTTTGTATTAGCTTTGATTAGAACTATTCAAAAAAGAAGCTACATGTGTTAAAAACATATTCTACAGAGGTCCAAAGTGACGGTGCTTTTCAAAATGACCGCCAATTCAAGGTTGTAAGATTAATTTGCGGGGAGCTAACCAAACGATGCCTATAAGCAAATAGGCCAGATTTAATTAGGTTGTTCACATATTTGCAACACATATAAACAATGTGATTGATATAAAAAAAGGCTTATTCAATTTGGGCACTCTTCAAAATGCCGCCAAAAATCTGATAATGACTAAAAATGTTATCAAGCAAGTGTGACCAAAACGGAATTTAAATATTGATATAATCTCTTTGATGGAAATCTTCGTAATTATTTTGAGAATTTTCAGTAGGGTTCACCTTCACAATGCCTATATTACAATTTTGATTCGAAGGTCATAATAAAGTGTTGGTGTTTTTGTTTACTAAATGCTGACAGAAATACATTTCAACACTTAATCTTTTCAAAATTCTCTAATATTTGTTGTTAATGAAGGATATTCAAGAGCCATGAAACAGACCCCTCGCCTAGGAAAACTCCCATTTGCTGTTAAATTTGGGCAAGTTTTATGATTGATTAATAATAAAGACAAAGCAAGGTTAGTAGAACAGAAACGCATATGGGTTATTAATAAATGTGTAAACCGAAATTAAAATGAAAAAAAAAAATCACCAAAAAGTCCAGACAAAACAAAGGCCTGGAATATAAACATATTGTGTCTTTTCTTGGAGTAATTGTCAAACAAACTTGAAAGATCTAATCTAACAGACAATATAATAATACAACAATTCTTGCATTTCTTATTATAAATTTAAAAAAAAAAAAAAAAAAAAAAAACGAAAAAAAGGACAAAAAACGGAGAATGAAAGGGTAGTTTTAAAGAGAAATGAGGAGATTTCCTGAAAGAACCGCCCCAATTTTGTCGAACCCCAGTTTTTTAAATATTTGGCATATGCTTACCAATGTATTAGATCCACACCTGAAGTGAAAATAAGCGATAACGACAGTCTTTATGTAATAAGGTGAGGATTTAGTAGTTTCGGTCGTGCACGACAGAAAGTCAAAGCATGGTGTTCTATGGGGAACGATTACGATAGCAGGCAAGGTTTGTTTGTCCAATAAACCTTCGAAATGTTCTCAATAGGTGGTCTACAACCGATCCAGTGAAATTTGAGAGAAATTCGTATCCTAAAAAATCTCCTCCTGTCACTTTAAGAACAGTTTGTCAAAAAACCCATGTATAGAATTTGGAAACCTTTATGAAATAACAGTGAAAGTTACCTTAACTGCTGCACAAACCTGAACACCTTAACCCTCGTTTTACCAAGGGGTGGGGTGGTTACCACCCCCCGTAGTGAAATTTCTTCTGATGCGCTAAAATGGCAAAAGCTTTTGTATATATAAAGCTTCCAGGTAATCATTTGCCCATCCTTTCCGGTCATTTTAGCGAAAAAAATGTGAAAGTAACGCCTTCACCAGGGTTAGGGTATTCCATCAAAGTCGAAGGGTAGGGGAGTGGTTGCCACCCAAGAAAAATTTAGAGTACATTTAAAAAAAAATATTCTACACAGTATAGCTCTAAAACGCTATGTCTATGTAAAACTAGTCAATTGCCATCATTTAGAGCTAAAACCGCACGAAAATCAGATATTCCTACGTTTCCTTAGTGCAAAATTTGATGTTCACCTATTTTATGTGGAAAATGCCAATTTTGCCAACTTGATGGCGGACTTTGTGACGTCATGCGAGGTACGTTGGTACTTATTTTGGTATCAATAGAAAGAGATATCCACTGACATTAGAATAATTAGCATCAGGTGCTTTATTTGAATTCCCGGGGAGTAGTAACACCCCCAAGGCCGGCCCCAAGGTAAACCGTGTTACAAATAAGGCTTGGTAAGACGAAGGTTAGGTGGTTCCAAGACGAGGGATCTTTTCATGTATTCTTGAATATCCTACATGCGGCCATTTTGAAAAGCGCCCTTATTGACAGCTTTCTGTTTTTATCAATTACGTGGTTTATTGTTGAAAATATATGAACAATCCTAATTTGAATCTGGACAAATCTAAACAACTTAAAGGGGATTTTAATAGGTGAAAAATCTTTTCATGTATTCTTGAATATCCTACATGAAGATTCAAATTATTTAGAGAATTTAAAAAAGTATTAAGTGTTGAAGCATTTAGTGAACAGAAAACACCAACAAGTTATTATGTTGACCTTCAATGCCCACAAGGGCACGTGTGGTCCATAGTCATAGTCCAGTGGATTGAGCGCTCGCCCCGCAATCCAAAGGTCGTGGGTTCGAGTCCCACTGCGGCCAACGTTTCGCACCCTTGAGTAAGGCGCTTACCTAATAATTACTCCTCTCCACCCAGGTGTATAAATGGGTACCAGCATTATTCAATGCTGGGAAAGTAACAGACTCGCTGTGCGGGAGGAGTGGCGAACACCCCACAGCAAACACAATACGGAGGAGTCTGGCCCAAACGCTAAGGAAAGAGAGATGGGCCACTCCGCTCAGAAACTGCTCGGCACGACGACTTTACTTTTTCAATAAAATATTGCAATTCTGATAGGCATTGTTCAATGTTGAAACACTACTGCCAATCTCAAATAATTACGAAAAGTTCCATAAAGAAAGTAATATCAATATTTGTGATACAATTGCTGATACATTTCATGTCATTATCAAGATTTTGGCGGCCATATTGAAAAGCGCCCATATTGATAGTCTCCCCTATATCAATCACATGGCTTAATCAAATATGTGACCAACTTATTTAAATCTGGACAAATCTGCTTCATAGCATGCATCATTTGTCAGACTCGCAAACAATATTACATTGGAATTTGGCGGCCATTTTGAAAAGCGTCCCCATTATGGACCTTTTTAAAAATTATATATTCTACATGTAGCTTCTTTTTGAATAACTCTAATCAAAACTAATGCAAAATTTGGTCAAATGTGCCTCATAAATGCTAATTTATCCCATATATATAGTTATATACACTTTATATCGGATTTGGCGGCCATTTTGAAAAACGCCCTCATTTGGACCTCTTTATAGATTCGTTAATACAAATGTAGCTTCTTTATGAATAACTCTAATCGAAACTAATGAAAAAAAATCACATGCCTCATAGATACTTATTTAACCCATATACACACTTTATAAGGGATTTTGGCGGCCATTTTGAGAAAAGCGCCCCCCTCACGGAAAATTTCTCAGGATGCAGCCTGTTTACCTCAGATATTCTTGTTCCACCTGAAAATCTGGTCTAGAAAAACCACGCGAGAATTTCTCCTTCTCCAGGTGGCACCTCCCTCAATTTTAACCCGGACTAAAGTCTAGCAATATGTCTGTTCTAGGACCAAAGAGTATACGGTTCCAAGCAAAAAGTGAGACAAAAAATAAACAAAACGCAATGCATACCATATGAGTGTAAGCTGTGTGGCCGGCAGGTGGAATTGAATGCCATTGAATGGCGTCAGACATGTTCATCCAAGATTTGAACAGGTGATGGCCTGTCGTTTTCTTTATGTTGTGCAGTTGTTATAATATGTCTACTTCTTTGCAAATTGGCCGTTCTTTTGACCCTACAAAATCAATTTGTAATAGAGGCTATCCGTGTTCAGATTAGCGGCCATCTTTGGGGGTTCAACAATACTTTAACCCAGACAAATGCAATGTGGTCCAGGTGCAAAGCAGATGAATGTATAGTTCCCATATTACCTTCCCGCAAAGATGGCCGCTAATCGAAAACACGGATAACCTCTATCGGATTAAACACTGGCGCAAGTCACGGCCCTATTCCATGCATTCGACAGGTCCAAACTTTTTCCCGCCTGCTCCATCAGCGTGAATCTTATTTTATAAATACGATTTTTTCGTGAGTAGTTTGAAATTTTGTTCAGGTATTACATGCTTTCACTTATAAATTATAGAACCACTCAATCACTAGCATCGCAAACCCAGATCAGAGCACTGACCTCTCCAATGGATAGCGGGCTGCCGCACAGTTGAATGGTCGCCAGTTATAAGAGAGGTGCTGACCTGCTTAATATGGCGGGAGAACAATGCTACACTTCTGGTGCATATATTCCACATAGATGATCTAGTGTTATACAATCCTTTAGTTTGACAAGGTGTCTGCATTGTTTCCGCCATAGTACCAGGTAGAAAAAACAACTTCTGTTGCTGACACTCGGCGACTCAGACCCGATAACCATGTGGAAGTCAGTGGATCAGAGTGAAAACGTGGCAGATTTTCATGGAATTCTAACACTAGTGTAATCAATTCTAGCTAATTCTCGCACACAAGTATTTGCCAATGACGTGCAGAGCATGCGTTTCCGTCACTAAACGCTGCTCCTATATTATCTTATTTCTTTAATTTGCTCACAAGTAGTCAAAGCAAAATGTCAAAACCTACCAAACTATAAGATCATCCCCAATTCAACCACCAAAGTATTCATTACAAAGACGAGCATCTATTTTAGCATTCTACAAAAGCATTCCAGATCCCAGTGTAAATAAAAGGAAATAGAGCTAACAGTTGAACAGTTGTGCACAGCTATGAGTCCCGCACACATGATACTAAACTGGCGCATGCGCAAGTTATTGAAGGAGGAAATTTTCTACAGGAGTTATCCTGCGTGTGTCTGGTGACCCTCGACTCGTCAAGTATGCGCTACTTATCCGTACATATTATGACTTTATATAAACGGCAAATTGGAAGATTGCATCCTTTCACACGGAATTTAAAAATCTTGATTTACAGCCGATTGGAAAAATACCACGAAAAGATGTAAGTATCTGGACAGTCTTGTTTTATCTATCTCTAATTCTTGATTGCCTCATTTTTTTTAAATTGCAAAACAGACGATGCGACAGCTATTCCTGAAATGAGCTAATTATTCAGAGGAATATAAACTCATCTGCAATTTAAGCCAATCGTTCAAAGTTCGAAACCTTTCAGAAAATAACCTTGAAATTCCAAGTTTGAAATCCGTTTGTCCCCGTAAAACGGGGGTGGCCAGATTCACCTAACACTGAAAAAAAAAAAAAAAAAAAAAAAAAACAAAACAAAAAAAAATAGGCATTTCCCCGCCCTCCATCCCTCCCTACCTCACTTTGCCCGATTCAATGTTTCCTCCATCCTCGACCCAAGCCTCCTACTCTCCTTCTCCACGTGCTTCTTCCATGTCATCTTTGGACGTCCCCTCCTCCTCAAACCACCCACCGCGAACTCAAAAGCCCTTCTTGAAACATGCTTGTCATCCTTCCTCAGCAGGTGCCCATACCAACGAACACTATTCGCCTTCGCCAACCGGCCCACTGCTTCTTCCAAACCCAACATCTGCATCAAGTCCTCAGTCTACTCCGTCAACTTCACACCACACATCGCTTTCATCATTGCGTTCTCTGTCCTTCTCAGAATTCCGATCTCATACTCGCTCAGACATCATGTCTCACTCCCATACAGCATCACTGATCTCACACAGCTCTTATACACCATACCTTTCATCTTCAAAGGATGTCTTCTCAATGCAAAATTCCCTGCATTCCCTAAACTTCACCCACCCATACCTCACTATTGCTGTCACAGCCGCCTAGCATCCACCACCCCCACTAACCCTGTCCCCCAGGTACGTGAACTCCTTCACCGATTCCACCTCATCACACAACTTTTCCTCCTGTTCCATCATCCCTCCAGCCCCCTTCTCGCATCTTCCACACACAAAATCTCTCGCCAAACTTGGGGTCACTCTCCTCTCTTTCATCTTTGTGCATCTCGCTTGGATCCAAATCCTGCATTTCTCACACCACACTGAATTTGTTTTTACTCTCTTCCACACACGCTGCATGGGTCTACCTTACTCACTACTACCCCCCTCCACCTTACTCACCAACACTTCTGTCTTTCCAAGATTTACCTTCAGAACCTTACTCTCAAAAGCCTTCTTCCATTTCCAAAACCTTCTCCCTCAATCCCTCCATTGTCTCACACATTAAAACCAAGTCATGAGCATACAACATCTCACTCATCAAACCTTTTGCACGTAACTACATCAATCACAATTGCAAAAATAAATGGCGAAAGTACAGAACCTTGTTGCACACCCACCTTCACCTCAAACTCCTCAGACAAATCAGACCCCACTCTAACTCTTGTCTTTGCTCCTTCGTACAAACTCATAACTGCTCTAACCATTGCTTCTCTCTCTCTCTCTCTTCCACTCCATCACTTTCCTCGATACTCTGTCAAATGCCTTCTCCAAGTCTACAAAACACATATACAGCTTCTTCCCTTTAGCTGGATATTCCTCTTGCAATCTCCTCAAAATAAACACTGCATCTATCGTTCCCTTCCGTGACGTAACCCCAAATTGCATCTCATGCACTTCCACTATTTTCCTAATCCTACTCTCCAGAACTCTCTCCACAATTTTCATTGCATGCTCCAACAACTTCACACCCCTTATATGCACCACAACTCATTGCATTGATGTGTAAATGGTAAGATATAGACTTTATTTTAGTCCATGAGCCAGTTTCTGTACGGGCCTTTAAATTTGAGTTTGTTGCACCCACCTGGTGATTAATTTTCCAATATATCACCTTGAAGGGGGTGTCCCCCTGACTAGGATTAGGTATGTTTCCGCCCCGAAAAGTTGCACATTAGCGCGTACTGCCTATTTCAAAATGGCCACCATTGTTTTTATGACAAACTGCTATTGTATTTTCATTATAGAGAGGAATTTTATCCAGGACTAAACGAAATAAAGTTCTTCTTTCATGAAGCGGGCTTAAACATTTTTAAGTGTCCAAGATGGCTGCCAGTAGAATGCATGTTTTGTTAAATGTACTAAAAGTGCCAAATAGATGGGGTAATAATGCGAGTAATATTTTGAGAGCACCAAAAAGAGATTTAATGACATTTAATGACATTTTTATATTGCGGACATGATCATAACTCATGATGGCGGCGGTTATACCCGCTCCGGAGGACATAAATCACGAAGAAAACACTCCTGCACATCTTTTTTGACATAATAAGAACCATAACGAAAACTATTGATAACATTTTCCGCAATTTTCTCTCGTACTTCTGGATAATTGCATACCACTCAACACTAGTTGACGCTGGGAAGGAAGCTGATCTAGGCAGTAGAGAGAGAAAAGGAGCCTGTGGTACAAGTCAGAAATAAAGATAGCACTTGATATGCTCGAAAGAAACTTAGGTCACCATATTTAAATTTTCCTTCTACATATAGACAATTTTTTTCACTTCTTCATATCATAAGCATATTTTTTATTTTTACTGGGAAACACCTATGACGTCACTGAAAAAAAAAAAAAAAAAAAAATAATGCGAGTAATATTTTGAGAGCACCAAAAAGAGATTTAATGACATTTGTGTATTGCGGACATGATCATAACTCATGATGGCGGCGGTATAACCGGTCCGAGACATAAACAAGAAGAAAACTCTCCTGCACATCTTTTTGACATAATCAGAACCATAACGAAAACACATTAACCAGTTAACCAGTAAAAAACAGCAATTTTTTGTAAACAGGTTAGGGCCTGTATCTTGAACTAGGTCGGACTGACTGTTACACACTGGGCAATTGTATCTGTTTAGAGTTTTAATTTAATACAATGGGCCATAACGATTGGCATGCATGGATTGGGCAGTCAAACAAAAGAAAGTGACGTAGCATGTTAACTGGTCTATTGATAACTTTCCGCATTTTCTCTCGTAACTTCTGGATAATGCATACCATCACCTATTGCCGCTGGGAAGGAAGCTGACTAGGCAGTAGAGAGAGAAAAGGGAGCCCCGTGGTACAAGTCAGAAATAAAGATAGCGCTTGATGTTCTCGAAGAGCACCATATTTAACTTTTCCTTCTACATATAGACATTTTTCACTTCTTCATATCATTAAGCATATTTTTTATTTTTACTGGAAACACCTATGACTTTCACTGGAGTAGTCCTTAAATATAGTTTTTCCATACCACAACACATCTATTATGGTTCGTATTGTATCATTTTGATATGATCTATTGTCTTCCTATCACCTATTTAGAGTCAAAAGTTTAACTACGTTATATGGCCCCAAGATAATTCAACTATATTAACGGCGCTCTATTGGACAAGTCAATACCCCACTTTCATTTCTTTACATCTTGGAAAGGATTAGGGTCAATTATTAGAAAGTGTTTGTTAAATCTAATAATAACGTCAAAAAGAGGGGTAGGGCTACTTTTCTTCCTGTTTTACGTACCTAGAGCGAATATAACACCGCCATCTTTAAAACCAGCCTGTACGTCAAATATAAATGCCATAAATTCTTTTTGGAGCTTCCCAAAATATCACCCGGTTCTTATTTCAACATTTGGCCATTTTAAGAGTTCATTTAGCAAATATGCCTCCCGGCGGCGGCGCCCATCTTGGACGCCTAAATGTTTAAAGGCCCCCTTCATGAGTTAAAGAACTGTTTCGTGTAGTTGTGGATAAATTTCTATCCTGTAGGAATTATATGGCGGGTTTTAACATAAAACAATGCGGGCCATTTTGAAATGGGCGGACAACCTAATCGTGCAGCTTTCCGGGCGGAAACATACTAATCCTAGTCAAGGGACATCCCCTTCAAGGTGGATATATGGGAAAAATTAAATCACTATTGGGTGCAACGAAATCGAAAATTTGATGGTGGCAGCTATGGGCTATTTGTTCCCAGTAATTTTTTACAATAATGCAGAGCGCATAAAATTAAACGAACAATCAAATTATTGTTTTAAAGTCATTTAAGAAAGTGGCCAGCAGTACCCTAAGCCCAAATTTTCTTTTTCACACTCGTCAGGTTGGCACAATGAGCAAATTTGGTTCGTGCTCCAAGTATTAGCCCGCTGGGCAATAATTAGTTTATGTAGTGTAATAAATATACAATGTCCATTGTCTTTGGCCATCAATCTCTTCTCTCCGCTCTGTATAAAAGTCATGCATTGATTGCACCCCAATGAATACCCTTCAACATGGCCCTAGTCCAATTTGCGTCATTTTTGTTCTTGTTGTTTTTTTGTCTTTTTTTGCTTTATTTTTTCAGACTCCCTGTTTTTCGACTTTATCATTCTTCAAATATATGCTTTTCAAAAATAATCACTCAAGAAAAAAACTTTCAAATGCTTTCCGCGATATCGAGAAATGCAAACGAAAAACATTATGACAAGAACAATGAATCCCAATTCTATTTTCCTTGAAAAAGGATTTCAAACGCACTCATAAAACTATCAAACCCCTCAAACCAATGTCTTAGTATTTATACCAATAATTTACAAGCCATTTTCCCCATGAGACTCTGTGATTCTGTTAATCATTTTAATAAGGTCCACATACTCTTTACTTCTAATGTAGTATTTCAGCAAAGGAAATTCATCGTTAAAGTATGGGGAGAATCTTCTAAAGCTTTATACAACACTCCCTCTCTAAAACATTTACTCAGCAAAGCATTCCAACTACGGTCATATAAGAATATTTGAGCCAAAAAGCATGGGGGGGGGGTAGGACACGATCTGCTCAAATTGGGCATTAGGGGATTTCCAAACGGTAATTGGTGGAAACTTGCTACGTGCATTTACTATGCCGTCTCGGTCCAAGTGAACATTAAAAAATCATCTCTTAAACTATTGTTCAAAAGATCTTAGTAATATCATTATAAATATAAAAAATATTGGCTCCAAAAATGTCGGGTTAGTGGATTAACCCCGCTGCAAAATATTCTAATTTCCAATAACGGTCAGTTATATTTAAATATTCGTGACGAGGCCTAGCTTTTAGTCAAATCTGTGTTCGTTGCGTAAGAGCGCCCACCCCCTCCCTAACCGTTTAAGTCTTTGAAACGAATTACCCTCGGAAAGTTTTGATTCCGTTTTTGAATTTGCTGTTTTCTGTTAGGTTGGATGTCCTACCCCCCCCCACCCCCCCCCCCGCCAAAAGAGTTGCCTTCAGTGCGTGAACACGACACGCCATTAAAACTATGTTTTTAGCGTATTAAAGCGTGTTTGTAAATCCGGTTCGTTCACTCTTGCTCCCCATTAATACCATTTTCACAATCCTACTTTATCCCCAATTCCATCCAAATACTCTGTCTTAATTATAGACAAACCCGACCACAACCAACAGATTGTCAGAATTGATCCGTCATTTACCGGATGAGGTATCAACATGTGCAAAATCAGATTGGTATATACTCTCATCCATTTTAAATAGACTCTAAATTTTACTTTTCCATCGTAATTCATTTCTTCTCTTCCTTACTTCTGCCCTTTCGCCATTAATATATTACTCTCGTCGCTCTCGTACATTTTATCTAGGTTCTCCTTTTTTTATCTATCCCTCTAATGCTTCCCTGTTTTTCATCCCTTTGAATATACAATGGGTCAAATATGTTATACCACCTCCACGATGATGAACGGAATAATTTTTTCCTAGTTTATAAGACTTTGAGGAGCATTTCCTGAAAAAAAAGTTGAGATTTTTTATATCATCTGAGCCGTTAGCTTTATTATCCATGTGCACCTATCTTACGCGCAGATTCGTCGTGTAATAAATTCGCAATTTTGTATTTTCTTTGTCGTAAATGAACATAAAGTTATGCAACAAGTGGCCTATGGACAGTGGGAAACCATCAATCATAACAAAAAAAAAAAAACAACAACAAAACGCAAGATCAGAATCAACTAAAATTTTGGAAAAAGCTTTTTCTTTCTCGATGATATCTAGTGAATCCATGATAGGTCTGGAATCACCAAATGCACTCATATAGAAAATATAAATTCAGACTAATTTTGTGGAGTATACCAAAACCGCTTTCATTGCATAAACAAGTCATGCATTAGCCCTAACACTCTATCGTGAGGATTGAAGGAATGAGGTAAGGAGGGTAATAAGGAAGTTGCCCATTGGGTGGGACTCGAAGCCAGTGCCCTTCGGGCCAAAATCCCATGACCCGGGATACCACGCTACGACGGTATCGCTGGTCCCGTTCCAGCAATTCGTGCCCATATGAGTCTTGTTTGATGACGTCCTCGCTAACTTTCTGGACTGAGTGGCATTTTTCCTCCGCAGCGCTGTGGGGATTTTGTGAGATTTGGTGTCCTTAAGGGTTAGTATACTTAAATGGAGAAAATATTTCGGTTGCTTGTCCTTTTTACTCATTTACTTTGATATTCTATTCTTTGATTAAAAAAAAAAGCCATCTCAATCTCTCCAAACTGTCAATGGAGAAATAAGCTGACAGTAATATGATATTAGAAAATGCTCAAGCATTATCTATGCTATTCATTTTAATTGCACCATCGATACTAAAATCAGATGGTTTCAGTTTCAATTATCGCATCGAATTATGGGGGAAAACTCATGTTTGATGCAGATTTGTTTGAAGATTCGAGTATACCTTTTGTAAATGTTGGTAAAACTTAGTATTTTGAAAGGTATAATTAAGTGGATGAAAAGAATGCTACAACATAAGTTCAACATATTTCACAACCTTTAACATTATTTTTGATAATTATCTTTAACTATTCGGTGTAATTATCACCAATTAACTGGCTGCCGTAAAGATAAAAATCTTGGGTGGAATACTTTCTTGCATGGCATCTTGCAAAAAAAAAAAAACAAACTTTTAAATGCTGAAAATGCACTTGTTTATTAGAAATTGTTGGAATGTTGGGTTCCCCCATTATTGACTGGTATAACTGGTATGTTTCTCCAACGTAAATGGAATTTGGACTGTAAATTGCTGTAGGTTTGATTAAAATTTGTTAACCACAAGATTGAAAAATTTGTATCAACGTTTTAACAGACAAGAGTGTCACATATAAACATTTCGAGTCAACGGACGGTTCGCTACGTAATTAAACTATAGTTAACACAGGGGGTAGAACACCTGTTCGCCGTAACCCAAGGGACCAATTTAAAAGGTATTTACCTCTGCGGGATTTTCCCCTTTACAAACAACATTCTTTCTTTTAGTCGTAAGATAAATTTTTACTTCGACTGATTTCACGAGGCAATGGAGAATACCTCGGAGAATGCAACCGTATGATCAAGTAGTTCTGTTTGCCAATGTTTCGATAACAGAAAACTTAGATGTTACGTGGATTAAATTCAACAGTAGAAGTTGCTCTTATTAGATGATGTTTACTTGTGTGAAATAGAGCTACATCTTCTTTATATGCTCTATTTTTATCACAGAATGGGTCACGGTTGGGTGTTAGGGCTCTTCAGTTTCGCAATTTACCATATGCCGAAATAAAGGTCCTATTTGTTAATGGTAAATAACCAACATAGAGCAAAGCACGAATACAATTTGGGCGACCCTTATAAGAAAAGATCAGGCAGAGAGAGAAAGACTAAATTAGGACGAGACAACATAAGACATAAACAGACTAGGACAACCCAAGACAGGTGAATTAGACAAAATATGTTTCCAACTAGAAACAGGGTGCGTAACATTACAAAATGAATTGCGAGATGCAAATAGTCCTGTGTATGTTTTCACCATATTGTTATCGTTTGTATTTTTCTCGAAATATAGAAGGCATATTTTTCCAACATAATTTTTACAAGCATTTCACGATTTCGCATACAGCAAAGTAAAAACAAATTATACACTTGAGGCACTGAATCCTGGTTTAATATGCCATGTAATAACGGTGAAACTGAAATAGACCTTATTTTCAGTATTTACTTCCACAACATGACACTCTCATTTGTCAAAAGCGGATTCCACACCACTTATTAATCTTGTCCCGCACCATCTGATTAAAAAGTGTTTTGGATAAAATTCAGAAATGTCAAAATGTCAGGGCTAAAGTTAAAATTTTTGAAAATAGTAAAATTTTTTTTTTTTTTTTTTTAATTTTTCTTTTTTTATTATTTTAAAGCACTATCCGTGATTTGAAAAATATTTTAAATTTGGCAGGAATAGCTTCAAGTGAAGGATTGCTCTGTAGAATTCTCATAGTTAAGTAAAATAATAGAATTCCACAATTCAAATACTAGGACTTTCCAGTTTGCAATTTTCTACTACGTTGCGTCCATTACCACTGGACTTCATCAGGTAAGTGAACTGGTGGATTGGTCATGTGACAGAGGCGAGGGAAAAAAATCCCCTTCAGTGCCCCGTCCCGCGCATGTGATAGGAGAAAGCGGAGTCCCCCCTTTCTTGTTAAGTGATGGCTGTTCGCTCTTTCCCAGATTGCCTCTCGTACACCTCTTTCAAAACACCACGCTACTGGGGACTACGCTTTCTCCTATCACATGCGTAGGACGGGTCACTGAAGGGGATCCCTCGCCGTCTGTCATATGACCAATCCACCGGTTCACTTACCTATGAAGTCCAGTGGTATCTGGCGCAACTAGTAACTTGCAAAATTTGTAAGTTCCCAGTATTTGATTGAATTTTATTATTTATTGAAAAGCAACTGTAATAATCTACATCAAGAGATCTTCATAAGTTAGCTTTTTCCAGCTGTAGAATTGTCATAAAAGGAAGAAACGGCAGGTTCCAAGATACGATTCCTCCATTCAATTGCGGTGTTGGTAGTAAGTGTCCGAACGGACCGTAATGACTAAAATCTCAGATTCTGTCCTTATTAAGGTTGCTTCTGGTCTTATCATTTGCAGGGTATGTTAGGCTACCTACCTGTACTTGTTACATCAATGTAAAAATCATTTTTGATGATTTTTTCGTTTCTGATTTAGCACAATCACTGATAGTGTCCTTTAAGATAATAATCACTACGATATGAGGATCAAAAGTATGTGTGTCGTTCTAATGAGTACGTAGTACAGTTGTACCCCAACCTCATAGGAATATTTCGACGAGAGGTCGCAGTTGCGAGGGAATCAAAGCCCCACCCCCCACTCATCGTTGTTTCACACTTCGGGGCTCGTAAATCGTGTCCACCATGGATTCTTCTTGCTGAACGGGATGAAGAGGTCTCGCGGTCCCAAGTCGCTTTGGTTAATGAGAATTGGGACATTTTATTGGGCAACTTTTACATAGGCCATGGCAATTTATTGTGGTGGTTACAACCTTCAAATACCAAGATATAAAACTCTCTCCTCCCCGTATCTAGTGCATAAACATTGTTTTTTTTTTATGCACATGAAATCATTGTATATACTTATTATACTTCCAATTCCTGTTGCCATCGCTGAAATTGTAACTCAAATGCTCTCAAGTTGATTTGGAGTGTACAGACAGAGTTAGATCGTCAATTTAAATCTATCGTTTTTCATCTTCAACTGTGTTTTGCTGGACCCGATCGCAACGCTTTACATAGGGTTTGATTGAATATTACCGTAGAGGAAATTGAATCCTTATCTAAGGCAATCTAAAAACTGGTTCAAAACAAATTATGGGCTATTTATTGCGTGAGTAGAGAACTCTTCTCTCTCGCCAATAATTTAATCGTTAAGAACGTGTTTGTTCGGTTAAAATCTTAACACTTAGTGGTCAAAGTCTCCCTGACTCCTATTTGTGGGATAAAGCATGCTCCCATAGGAATTTCTCAATGAAATTGGTTCGCACATCGTGTGCTGTCATAAGTCAATAAGAATTGAATTTCGTTCGTTGTTCCGACGGGTCACTTAGTCCGAAAGGGTTGTTAGTTTTTAAGGGTCATTAGTCCGAACCGAGCACAAGGTTCATTGGTCCGAAGGGTCATTAGTCCGAATATAGCATAGGGGTCATTGGTCCCAGCTCCCTAACCCTAACCTAAACTCTAACCTTAACCTCTAACATAAACCCGAACCCTATAACCTAAACCCTAAACCTAACCCTAAGGATCGGACAATGAACCTTATGCTCAATTCGGACAAATGACCCTTCGGATCATTAGCTTTATGCTCAATTCGGACCATTGATGCCTTCGAACCAATGAACCGTATGTCAATCGACTATTAAATGATCCTTTGGACTATGAACCGTATGTTCATTCGGGTTAATGCTATATTCGGATTAATGACAGTTCGAATCAATGACGTATGTTCATTCGGACTAATGACCCTTTGGATATTGAACCGTATGCTCAATTTAGACTAATGACCCTTCGATCCAACGATCAGACCTCATAACGATTAAGCGATAAAATTTAGTTATTCCCCACAAATACAAATAACCTAAAATTAAAAAGGAGCAAGGTAAGTTTTTCGAATTCGGAATAAGGACACGCAAATTTACACGTTTTACATGGTACATAAAGGCCGTTATTCACAAAAGAACTTAGGTCCAGGACTAAGTCCATCTAGAAGACCCTTTACTTTTTTTTTGTAAAACATGAATATGAAAGGAGAAACAATTTTGAATACGTAAGTTCTCACTTTGATTGTCTACCTGTACTTTCTCTTTGTAATTTTCAGCAGAAAAGCTACTCCAGGAAGAAGATGAATTTTTAGAGGTCCTTCTAGTAAGGACTTAGGCCTGGACTAAAAGTTAAAGGTGCATTTCGTGATTCAGCCCCTTCTGTTTTATTCATGTTCCACTAGATCTCTTGAGAAAAGCTTTACAACTTTTACTGATCCCCGATTTTGGCCTTTGTGTTATAAGCAATGCACGTTTTCCCACGGTCCCATAGGCCACTGTGCTATAATTCTTGTCCGTTTACGGACCGAAAAAACAAATTGCGAATTTGCTTACAGCCGGCCGAATTTGCACGTAAGATTTGGCCCACATGGATTACTAATGTTATCAGGTTCAGAGATATGAAATCTCAACTTTTGAGGTAAGTCGGGGGGGACTAGGCTGTGGATCATCAAATGCCCGCTTTAAGCCAGACTAAATTCTTTGTGAATACCGGCCAAATGTTTATAAGTCCCAGTAAGAATTTATAGTTGAAATTAAAGGATTTGTTTTTTTAAATCCACGAGGTTTGTCCCTAATATCAGTTGCTTAGACTTAAAAAATAATCTAAGGAATACGAAGAGTTTGGTGAATTAAGACAGTCATGTATATATAAAATTGAATACCACGAGAGAAATATTAATGTTATGTTAGGTTTTTCCATATTTTAATCGATTTTAGTTCTCCAAATAAGGCGAAGGCTTTCTATCATGATTGCAGCCTTTCAAGATTCGCATACATCAACAAAACAATTATAAAATTGCGGCATGAATCCTGCTTCAATATTCCTTGTGAATATATAAACTAATTAAGCCGTTAATTTTCGGTGCATACTCTTCTACATTATTACATCTAACTTTGTCAAAATCGATTCAAAAGTGCAGTTGAGACTTAGTCAAATAAATAGCCTTCAGTGCACTAAGATATACACCCCCCTCTCTATCTAGGCCCCCTATCTATGCACTTCCTTAAACAGAAAATCTCCATAGACAAATACTAATTTATATTCCAAGCTATTACAGTGGTGATTGTGACAAATAAAGTTAAGACATTCACTAAATAAATTGCGTTTGTTTTTTATGTTCAAATAACAAGAGTAAATCACAAACCGTATAGCTCAATAACATCTTTTACTTTTGTTGACTATCCAAAGAGTAAAATGAAAGGAAAAAAATATGGAAATTAACTTAAGCTCTTTGCGTGGTCTATTTTTGAAGGCAGATAAATTAAAATCTTTTACTTTCTTTGGATATCCAGAGAGATTAAAAAGAGACGCAAACATGGAATGATCATACAGACAAATAAAATGTTTTGGCCTAAACTCTTATAGTAAATGAAAAGATCGAGGTGGAAATTGGCTTATCAAAGTGGGATCACGTGTTTATCACATTATGTCAGGTTACACCTTAAGCTTCAAATCAACGAATACATTCAATACTCCAACAAGATGGTTCTCGAACCACGTGTCTTGCCCCCATCGCGATCAGAAAATGTTTAACATTTGCAATTTGGCACCTGTACCACTTTCTGTGAGTATGACAGAATGCCTTTAATCCACCCACATTTCCCCCCACCTTTTTACAACTCATATTTGCTTTGGGTCATGCTTAGATTGACCAAGGTTGGTGATCGAGCATTTGATTTGTGGCAAAAAACATGAAAAACGAATTGATAGATTTTCAAAGAAGTCTTTAATCTGCCCACGTGATCTCTCATCACATTCAGTGACACAACAATGGAACTTTGGCCAGTTTGGGTTCTTCTGATCAACACTGACTGCAGTTTGCCCAATGCGTTTGTGCAAGAGAAACAATGAACAAACTGAAATTCAAAACTTTAAACCATACAATACCTACTACATACATACATACATAACCAAACATACAGAATACATACATACATACATACATACATACATACATACATACATATCATACATACATACATACATACGTACATACATACATACATACTACATACATACATACATACATACATACATACAGCATGCATGGCATGCAGCATGCAGCTGCAATGCATGCATGCATGCATGCATGCATGCATGCATGCCATGCATGCATAATACATACATACATACATACATACATACATACATACCTACATACCTACATACATACATACATACATACATACATACATACATACATACTACTCATACATACATACATACATACTACATACATACAAACATACGCAATCAGAAACATGATTTCTTACAGCTCAAGGGCAGGACAAAAAGGTTTTATCAGTAGCCCTAATCTTAAGCCTAACCCTAACCGTAAACCTTAACCTAACCCGAACCGTAAATATTAACCTAACCCTAACCGTAAATATTAACCTAACCGTAAACCTAAATCTAAACCCTAATCCTACTCAGAAAGACCTTTCTATCAGAAGCCCCTTTTTATTATATAGAAGCTCGGAGAAACTGGCGAGCACAGAACTAAATAAAGACGAATAATACACGTTGGCCATGGGATGAAAGGAAAAAATGTTCATTTTGATTACATACTTCGCAGAAGTAAACCATTTTCCCACTATAAACAATAATAAATTTTGTAATTACCATTTATTGGTTATGGCAATTGTAAAGGTTGCACATTTTCATGAAATTGAATAAAATGCAATCTCAATCTCTTTTCTGAATATCAGTGATCAAGGGACATACACTATGCTACATTGACTCAAGCAAATATTGGCATTATTGACAAGTAAATCCACCTGCTATTCAGCGGACAAAGCACGTCAGATTCCCCTTTGTTTTATTTGGAACTGCAGAGCCTGTGTAGCTCTTTGTTACTGTCCAGGCAGTTGAATAGATGTCAGGCGTTATAGACTGGCTATCCATGTCCAGTTTTGGGTAGACGTTTCACATAGAAGTCTCAAGTACGCAAATGAGGTATTGCCTTTGATTCCGTCATGCACTGTATGATGTTGTGCATCAGTAGCGTAGGACGGAATCAATGGCAACTCCTTTGTATACTTGGGACTTCAATATGAAACGTCTACCCAGTTTGGATTGAGCTGGCCTCGTTCGCGATAAAAATAAACTTTGAGGTTCTACTGTGAGTTCAATAATTTTTACTGTATATTTCACCATTTATTGAAAAAAGAAACTAATGTGAACAAAACTCACGGTGGACATGTTGCTTGGTAAGCTGTGACCTAACATGTTTGTGCAGAACCAAGATCCATAACTTACTGCGGGACCTCCTTTCTGTTCAATTTACCACCAGATATTTAGAAAAATACAAAAGAAGGGGGTCTAGCCACCTATTCTAACAACACGGTAAATTGAAAAGAAATGGGGTTACCAGGCGCGGATCTCGGGAGGGGGCGGAGGGGGCGCGCGCCTCCCGGTAATTCTGCAAAATCTTGCAAAATCATTTTTGACAATTTTCAGCTTTCAGCCCCCCGGTAATTTTGACGTTTTTCAAATCCTGGATCCGCCCCTGGTTACGCGACAAGTTACTGTAAGTTAAGTTTTGTTTCTGCACAAAGATATTAGGTCACTGTCTGCCAAGCAACTTTCTTTCATGATTTTTTGTTCATCTTTGCTTCCTTTTCGGAAAAATGATGAAATATAATGGTCAAAGTTAATTGAACGCACAGGAGAAGCCATAAGATTTATTTATTCGTGAAAGAGGACGAGTATCTTGCGCTTTAGCGTCATGAAAAAAAAATAGCTCGATCAAAGCCATTGTTATTACCTATACAGTTGAACAGTAATGTGTAGTGCTTTATCCTCTGCATACCGAGCGGATTTACTGGATATTAACAGTGCTATTATTTCCTCGAGTCAATGCTGCATGATGTACATCTACTGGTCACTGATATTTAGGAAAAGAAATTGTGATGACATTTTATTCATTTTCAATCAAATGTGCAACTTTTGCACTTACATATCCCAGAGTATTGAAAGGTATAATTAGACAATATTAACTGAGCAGAAATCAGTTACTTCGCCGATATGCGTAACCAATGTCCTTATGCAAGCATCTTTCTCTCTTTGATCCCATGGAGTAACGGTCTCGAACCCGGACCTCTCGCTTTCTAGGCGTGAGAGATATATTACCACTGGGCCACAGAGGACTGTGTTTATGTGGATACCAGTGAACGAGCGCTAATGTATTTCAGTCTTTATTTCAGAGTTTCAAGCGGCCGTAATTATATTTTATATTTTAGAATGGGAGGGCCTTATATGCATGATTCTAGCAGAATCTGCAACACTCTTTCCCGGTGTGTAAGTGATTATAGTCCGCCGTACTCATTGTCCGGCTACAACGGTAAAGAATAGGGGACTCGATTCAGTTGACTCTTCAGGCAACATTAGTTTCACGCTTTATTCCGTTATCGTCTATGGAGTCCGGACTGTGGTTCCCGGCGGACTATATCTGCTTTCACACCGAGGCATACAGCTAGGACGTTTAGGGTTAATGGAATATTTACACCAATGTTAATATTTGGCGTATAGAACTCTGATATACGCCGTTTTATATAACAATAATAGGAATGGTGAGAGAGTTCTCAAATCATGCCAAAAATAGCGCAATAATTTGTCGTGAATCATTGTTAGATTACCACAGGGATTCACTTTCCTCTACGGTAAATATTTCAATCAACCTATGGGAATTAGGTAAAACGTTTTACTTCCAGCAGAAATGGTCAGATAGGAAATAAAGACGTTAGATTGGAAATTTATAGCTCTAGACTCTGTCCGTACACTCCAAGCTGAACTTTGAGTTACAATTCATCAAAACATCGAAGGAAAAATATCACTTAAAGGGACATAATGGAATGAAAAAAATTGACATAATGAAAAGGACCCTTACTGAACTCACTTCCACGAGTTTGAAAACAATTTTGATGTTTATAGTCTGTAAAAACAGTAAAAACAGAAAGAGTTCCAGGGGGAGGTGGCAGTTTGTGGCAATTTCTGGAACAGAAAAGCAAGGTGTTCACATCCCAGACAGAATTTACAGTGTATCTAGCATGTTTTGCGACACAATTCAAAAGCATTCAGACCGGGATTCAGGCATTGTACTTTAGGCTTGTTGTAAGATATTGATCTGGCAAGTGAAAGATGGATTAGGCGGGATTAGCACATATACAATAGCAATTGCAATAGCAATAACAATTTTATCAAATCAATTTGGTTAGATACGATTATTTTAAATTAATTTTTGATGTTACCATAGAAAATGATGGGCATTTATCAGAGTCGTTCGGTATAATTCCTTTGAGCTGGTGCATTGAAGTTGTTCCGGATTTCCAATCATGTGCGATCGCCATTGAAAAATGCTGTAAATTCAGCCAGCTCACCAGACATCAGTGGATATTCATAAAGGTTCCTCAGAATCATGCATGCATTAGTTGAGGTAAAGAAATGTGTAAAGAATTCACTGATACGGTCATATCGGGTTTCTTCACTTTCAGTGTGTCAGTCAAATATGCATGATGTATGTCTTTCCGCTTTTGTTTATGTATTTATCTCTCCTTTAACATAAACATAAATGTGATATGTAAAAATAATGACTCCTGCCTAAACGTTCCACTTCAAGTACACTGTTCAACATGGCCTTAAAACGTCGTTTTAACTGGCAGCTAGGACACACAGAGTTAAAACGACATTTTTACAGTTATTTGCGAATT
>JAMKCH010012587.1:0-27842 GCA_023653785.1 Ophioderma brevispina
ACATTGGGATTCCAAATGGAAAATGTCTTAAAAATTCCCATTAACCCAACTAATGCCACAAACTACTACACTGTTTTAACATAATTCTGTGATATTTGTGATAGTTACAAAAGTTTCGAACCCACATTCAAATGTTGTGGTATATTGTGGTCTATGGGGAGTTCAAGATGTAAGCCCTGTGGTCTATTGTGTATAATGACCGAAGCAACCTAATAGACCAGGAAACTACCACAAAGGGGGGAAAAATAATTTCTATTAATGTGTTAATGTAACTAGTTTAACTTTTCCATAGGCACCCCTACTTTCAATTTTAAGGTGAAAAAAATATAAACTTTTTCCATTTAATTATTTTCCACTATAACGATATATTTGAGAAGACCCATTGGAGTAGATTAGGAAATGTGTAACAATTTTTTTAATTAGAACAAATATTGCATATGTGAGTCTACTAGTGGCTTGTTAATACTAACAAATAGCAGCAATGTTTTACCATGGTAAAATCATAATGTAATATATTTACACAATTCTGTAAAACACAGAACAGAACAATACTGCTAATGTGACATGTCAAGGACGGATACATGTGAAATGAATGGTACATTTAGCACGCCTCGCCTTTGTGTAACTTTACCAATTATCTATATAGCCACGGTAAAAACTGCCATATTTTGGATCTGCTATAAATGCCCAATTACATAACCGTAGCACCATTGCCATCAAAGAATAAAACTTAGCAGGCCTCCATCCAAATTCTGTCACGATAAACAACTTCCGTCAAATTATTAGTAACGTTGGCGTAATTACGACATTGACTTGATACAGCGCCATGCAAAGCGCTCATCGCGCTAGGATTTTTATTTGAGTAGCATTTTTGCAACAGCTCTTGCTTTGATCATATTGATAGTGCAAACGTCTGGAAAAATGGTACACAATTCTAAATTGTCATAGCAATGGCAGAAAATGTGTAGCAAACTGCTATGCGAAACAACTTATCGCGATTCCGGCGCCATCATGTACCCACTGCGACAACATCGTGCAAAATAATCTATACAGTATTTGTATCCATGCATGATCATCTATCTTGAATACAAACAAGCCCAATTAATTGGAATTTTCTACACACACGCTCAGGTTTTTCGTGGCCCATAGACTGCACCATTCTGTGCTATTGTTACTTGTATATTATTGACGGACATGATTTAGGTAACAGATTATAAAAAATTAACATATCTTATTCAATTTTGCACTGCCGTGACACGACTGACCACCAGCCATGATAGAAATGATAGATGTTGATCGATCTCGGGAATGGCTGTTTTGTTCCGGCGAGATTTGAAAAATGCTATTGTTATGCAAAATAGTGACGGACCTGGGTAACAATGACCAAAAAAAAAATTATGTTAGTTCCTTATTTATGCATACATATCATATTTTTTTGTTTAAGTTATCAAAGTAATTGTCCCTGTACAGAAAAAACAATAAAGGCAAATGATAAACTTATTGAAGTTATTCCCAAGTGGATAATAAATATTGTATTGTTAACATGGCGTACATGACGGATGACAGTAACAATGCAATTCTGTTTGTGCCTCCAGAAAACCAATGGTATGACTCTTTTTGCCCCCAAAATTATGTAAACCATGGACCCAATATGTATAAACATGAATGTAATCAACAATAATGGAATTCCTTAAAAAGATGCTTGAGAACATTTTTTTTTTTTTTTTTTTTTTTTATAGAAATGTCATTTTTGAATGGTAGATTTTTTCCGTCAAAATTGACGGAAATATTAAAGTAAGTTTATGAAAAAATGTCAAAGTGTTTTGAGAACCCATTCAAATTATCTCCTATATGGAGTATATAAAATATTAACACAGTAAAATTAGGGAATTCAGTAATTTAGTTTAAAAAATATGTGACAATTAGAATTGTTATGGTGGTACCCATTATTGTGCTTTCTGTCATATGGTAAGTGCTCACTTGGTATGGCCTGCATTGTTAGGTTTTGGATTAGCCAGGTAATGTGCTGGTCTTTATAACATGGGAGTGGGGAGAAGGAAAGACTATATCCCCGTAACAATTCCGTTCTGAAATAGGCGTATACATACGCGCGCGAGTTGCTGCGTGTAACGCGCAGACTATGCGTTTCCTTTATGCGTTGTCATGGTTCTGTTGGCGGGATGCTGGCGTAGTCTGATGAAGAGAAAAGGTATGGCGGAGATGTATAGGGGTACTTTGGTATCACTGAAAAGATAGGCAACACCCCCTCCTATCCTACTTTTCAACCATTCCCCCCCCAACTCCCGCTCAGCTTCCCTCTTCACCCCCCCTCCTTACCTTACTCCTCTTCTTTTTCATCTATTCTCCCACATATTTCCTAACCTTTACCAGTCCTCTACTCCAACTCCGCCTCCAACGGTGACAAAACTTTTGATCTGCCATGGAGTTCTTCTGTTGTTTTTCAGTTCCACGTAATAAAAACTAAAACAAATTCTCCTGTTTCCATTTCAAGCTAGAAGATTATGACAAATTCACCAAGTTCACCAAAATTCCAATTAAATATACTCTGAAATTGCTTTGAATTTTAAGCACTAGACATCTGCAATTTGTATTTGTAGCTGAACATGAAGTACCCAAGTTATATAGGCTGTTCTTGGGATTGAAAATGAAACAAAGTCTGCACAAGAGCCAAGGGTTTGAGCATCTAAAACACGAGGGACAGTGCACGGACAAGCATAAATTCTGCCCCCCCCCAAAAGGCATGGAATAGTCACATTCTTGAGAGAAAGTAATGTGCAGTATATGCAATTCATACTGACAGCGAAAAAAAATGTTTTTATCATGGAATGCTAAAAACAAATTTACCCTAGAGAAAAATGATACGTGAAGTATATGAAGCACAAAATGGACAAAAATCAAGCATTCGCCACTACCTGCATAATATACCAACAGACTAAATTGTCGGCAACCAGTGGTAAAGAAGGCCCTGCAATATATCAATTCAATTCAAAATAGCATAATGAATTCTTTCAGCATAAAAAGGTCTAATTTTTTCTTTTACTTGTTTTGTTTTACATTTCACTAAAAATTTAAAAGTTCTTTTTTCGCAGCATGCCGATATGAGGCTTCAAGTTGTAAAATTGATCAGAAATCTATTGAGTGACATGTATCCGTACCTTCTAATACAGGCCAACAAAGCATGCTTTATATGGACACCGCGTCATGGCCAACGGGCTGCCCTGCTTTTTAACCAAACAAATGTATGCCGGAATGAATTGCCAAGAATGCTTCCCCTAGCCAGTAATTATTCAGGAAGTTCGGGGTTGTTGCCTATTTTAGGCACCTGGTTTGTGCCATTCCAAGGGTTCCGCTCTCTTAAGATTGCTTGAGGACATGGATGAGTCACCGGTCCCAAGTGCTGATCTGAAAGTTTGATCAGATTTACCAGCATTATTGTGCTACTGTTGTTATCATGGGTAAACATGGAAATAGGTCTATTACACTTACCGCCTGTTTTTATGCAACCTGTTTGAACGGGAAGGTTTAATAAATAAATAATTATATGTAAATAAAAAAACTGAAACTTTTGGCTTTTTAATTATTTTTGTTTCAATTTGGATACAGTCTTTTCAACTACATTCACAATGAACTTTAGAACTACATGTAGACTAAGGAGATTGGTCATTTGAATATAAGTTGCCATATTTGTGTAAATTTTGTTACCTCTTGTTCACTTAGATGTGAACAATGGGATTTTTCATGAAATATTCCTCTATTTACATTATGAAAAGGACAATAAAAGACAGACTATTTTCTCCAGAACAATCAGTGCGATCGATCGGGTGTGGAGCGGTCACACAGATTCAGCGGTAAGGCGCTTTCAAGTTGATGGGAGTGATCATAGGTATTGAATGTGTAAAACAAGCTGTTCTTGTGAGTCTCAAGCGATAACCTCTTCCTTAATGCTTCTCTGATACAATTTTTTTGTACACTAAAGCAGGGATATGTATTATTTAGCACTGAAAGCGGCATAGGTTACCCCCAAAGGAGACACTCAAAACTCGAGTCAGCAACAAACAAAAAAAATTGTTAAGGATGGGCATTTCGTGATCCACAGTCTCGTCCCCAGACAAACTAAGCTGAGAATAGTATGTTTGCCTATCTTATGTGCAAATCGATCTGCTCTTGAAGGAAAATTCATAATTTTTTTGTATTTTTGTTCAGTACATAAAGGAAGAAAATGGACAACACAGTGCCTAAGGGCTGTGATACAAAAACACCTTGTTTCAGAAATCAAACCTGAATTCTTGGAAATAACCTTTTCTCTGGGATAAATCTTTTTTTTAAAAATTGAACATAAACAAAGAAATGATGTTGCAGGCCAAGAATTTAATTTGAGAATATTCTTCAAAACTTGTTTTCCCATGAGTAACTTTCTGTCTGCACTTTTTACTGCATTTTTTGAAAAATATTTGGTGTGTTCGTACTTGCAACACGACCCGGTGTTATTCCAAAGAAATCCAAAGGTTTGCAACTCCAAATAAAAATTGAAAAATTTAATCTGCCTCTTCATCCTATCTCCCAATTAATTAGCCCTGGTACACATCTGGCCCCACCCTCTCATGCCACCAGTCCAGCAAGCATATTGCCCAAGGATTGAAAATAATTGGCCTCTTTATAATTCAAAAACAAATCTTTGATCCAAAGCAAAGCCTACAAAAGATTAAGTGCCCAGCCACAATGAAGGAAAAAAGGTCAATGCATGTGCATTTGTAAGAACAACGTTTTGCTTTGTGTGTTGAACTATTGAAACTCATTCAAGCGCAAATCATTCTAACCCGCGGACCAAGAGTACATATTGAAATAAAGGTTAAAAGCCCTCTCAAGTGAGCCAGTTGATTGGTATGCTATTTTGTTATAGTGTTTTTTTGTTGTTGTGTGTGTTCTTTTTTGTTTTTTCAAATGTTGACTTTGGTTTTCCCGACTCACTTTGTGACCAGTTTTTTCAACACATAGGCTAAAGCAAAACATCACTGATGAAGTTCCCCAGGTGCAGTTCAACAGAGACGATCTTCTCACGTTCTTGGCTTAGGTACCCGTAAAGTTTGCACTTGGACACATAACATAACATCTAGGCATTTATAGCGTCTTTACATTACTGAACAATGCCCTTAACAGTTAGAATAGCAGAAAGAAACAATAATAACATCTTTCAAATCCAGAGTCTTACACAAGGATGCACCCAAAATGTCTCCCCCATTGGCGAAAACAATTTACCAATCAAGCACTTCCTTACTTTGTTGTCCAAAATGTGGGCAAAGCTCATTTTTAACTTCTGTAAAAAGTTCACCACACCAGTCTCACATCATTTGTTTTGAATACATCATAATCAGGCTATTAATAATACTAGAAAAACGTTTGGTTGGGCAATTCCAGTTTTATGTTTTAAATGTCCTGCCAGGGGCAAGTCCTACTTGATTCCATTCAAAATAATGCAACATTGTGTCTATCAATTTTTGATAGTGTACATTAGCTATTTACCGACACATCCACCAAACCCAAAAAACCTCCATCTTGTGACAATGAGGATTTTTGGTGTTAAGTACAATGCACTACCAATAGTTTTTATACTCTTTGTGAATTTTGGGGGTATAGTAATTCAAACGCAAAATCGCAATTTGCATATTTTGGTGTATAGTTACTCAAAACCAAATGAAATTTGCATATTTTGGTTGTTTAGAACTGGTAAGATACTTACCCCTAGGACGTTAGGGTAGGAAAATTTGTGTCTTTCTAAGAGCAATTACTTCATTTTAATAATATCATCATATATGCTTGGACAGCTCCCTGGAGTTTGAAAGGGGGGGTGACATACAGTTAACCTTTGATTTTCAAAGGAACCCAAATGGTAAAATCCATGTTGGAGTGAAATTGGAAGGAATATGGTGATCATCAAAATTTACAAAGGTAATTGTAGATTAGCAATGTACTTGACCTTACAATGATACAAGTATAGATGTTAAGATCTACATCCAAGACCGAGTACTAGTTGAATTCTCTGGCAATAATCAAGTATGGAAGTTTCACAGGACAGGAGTCCTAAAAAAATTATTTGTCAGATGTTCTTGACCACATATTTAAATTAACCATATTCACAGTGGTAACTGAAAGTGTCTGAATTTGGCAAAAAGGTCAAAAGATTTACAAAAGGCTGATACTTGAATAGTCCCAGTAGTAACTGTGACCTTAAGGCAAGTGTTTCTTTCACATTTAGACGTGAAATCACTGCCTCGAAGTCCAGGGTTTTAACAGGTGTTAAAGACCGTTTAACACAACGTGTGTGCACAGCGACTGTCGAACCACCAACTGCGTCATTTGGTGTACATTAAATGCATTTTAGACGCTTAGTTTTCTCACCTTTTGCGTTTTTGGGTATCTTGGCTTTCTTATTGCGTAAAATGTTGCAACATATATTTAATAATGTTTCTTCAAAAAGAAGTTTATTTTGAAAAACTCACTTTGCAAGTCTCCTGGTCTCGCCTCCATCTTTATTAATGATTATCGATTGTGACGTTTGCTTCAAATCGATTGATGTGCCAAATTCGAAGAAATCGGGTGCATATTAGGCGTATTCTAATTTTGATGCGAGTTAAAGCAACGGGAACAATGCCTGAATGTGGCCCAATACACCGCCACGGCAGTGTGGAAAGTATGAGCGTGAACGTTAGTCTCTCACGCAATCCCAAGTAGATTTTTCGCGAGTCTGTGACACGGACCACCACCGGGGGGTAAATCCCCCGGGTTAAATACATTCACGCTACGCCGGTCATTTGGCCGAAACCGAAACAGTTTGGAATATCTCGCTATTATTGAAAGTTTATTGTGTCGATTCGATACAACATGGAGGACTAGACGACGTACACTGAAGATTTGGAGCGCCAGAAATTTTGATAATATTTTACCTTGGAGAACTTAGCATCAACCTTGTAAAACGACATGTTTTAAGAAGGTAGTGACAATGTTTATATTATTGTGGGGTGTAATCCAGTGCCCGGCAGCATATAGTTTTGGGCCACAATACCACCTTGAATTTGCTTTCACTAAAACATCTTTCTTCTGCACAAACCCGTCATGACTAGATAGTCAAAGATAACGGACAAACATACAAAAGTTAAGACTATCTAGTCATGATCATCAGGACTAATACTTGAAACACTTTGTGTGTAAAATCAGTTAGATTTGACTGGCTTTCTTGTGGAACATGCCATCCACTATCACAACAACAACAACAACAACAGTGACCATTTACTTGCAGCACAAGCAGTTTTGCTAATACAATCAGCGCACAATTCGATCGTGCAACTTTTTTGTTTAAATACAGTATGCATGCACCAAACTCTTACCTTTCCAAGTAGTCTTCCTCTCTTGTACATTTCCCCCGTCTTTGGATCCCGTATCACAGGGGGTAGTTCCGGATGCGCATGGCCGACGGACTGCATTACCTTTGACCTCACCGCGGTGCCTGAAGACTATCAGAACCCTGGCCTCCGATCGCCTTGGTGATGAAGTCCCTTTTTGCTCCACTTGTCGGGACATTGATATCATTAGCTTCATCATTCAAGCTCCTTGGAGTCGTCGTTATTGGCACTGTTTCCCTGATGTGTCCAAGGTTTTCTCTGTTGTCTGCGATTCTCTCCCAGTCAGATGTCGTCATTAGCCATGGCATCCGCCCTCCCTGGGATCTGTACTCCTGGGGAACATTTTCAATCTCTTCAGGTGAAGACTGCATTGATATCACTACCATTCCAAAGGACTACGGCTTCTTTTGTCTTCTGATCTCATGTGGAGAGGTTTGCATGGTTTGTCAACTCTGGGGGGGGGGGGACCCCTTTCTGTTTGTACTCCAGATCTAGGCGCTGGAATAGGAGGTTGCCTTGGCATTTTGGGTGTGTGCGTCACCGGGTGGATTCCCGATATTCGATCATCTCACGGCTAGACATCGGTGGATCTCTGTTCTTTGCACTCGACTACCCTGTTATCTATCACAGGTTGGGTTTTTGATAAAGACCTTCTGCGAGGGTGGTGGGTTTGCTCCATTTGTAGTGTCAGCATTTTATATCTGAGGTGGTAAAGACAAAAAAAAAAACAATTTTATCACTGTATTTTATAAAAGGGTAACATGTACAAATTACACGGTGGTGCCTGTGATGTAAAATCAGACGAAAAATTGTTTTTGAATCAGTCATATACAGGGTTTTCGGGTTCATTTGGGATTTTTCCACTGGGGCACCCGGTTTCCAATTCTAATTTTTTTTCTTCGAAAATGGAATAGATCCATTAAATTAATCATGATTCTGAGGCCTGTGTTCAAAGTGATCTTTGAAACTATGACCCCCCTCTATAGCCCACCTCTACGTCTGTCACAGTGTCTGAGGGTTGAGCACATATTCAATGGTGCAATCTGATAGATGGCTAAATCCTTGGGTTCTAAGTCAGCATGGAAGACAGGGTATGAAAAGCACACACATAACTGTATCCAGATGTTATTTTAGGCTCAATTGCCCACATTGAAGTCACGACCGTAATCCGTACCCAAGCCATTCACGCCTCAGGAATAGTCAACACGAGGGCGGGTTGTTACCGATCAAGGCGCGTAAATGTGAGTGCGCACACTGCAGCACCTGCGTTAGCAACGGCAAAACCCTGCAAAAAGGAGAAAATAAACTCCTGGACAAATTATATGTCCACATGGCTCATAAGCTGGTCTGTTTACATGCGGTATTGGTCTCAACCTAGTAAATATCAGGAAACTTACTAAATCACTTTTAGTTGTGGACTACTAATGAAGTTCAAATTGTCACATTCTGAATTACCGTTTTGTCCCTAATAAACGCCCCTGCTCTAATAACCGCCCCCTACAATTTTTTTTGGATAAACACTTCAGAAAATGATTAAGCCTTATTACCTAAATCGTATGATTTAATGGCTGGACTGTCTTACTGCCGTATCATAATCGCTGTTGTCATAGTTGTAATAGTTTAAAATTAGTATGGAACTTTGAGCTCGGGAGGTGCGAAAAACAGCGTCCACCGTGCTCGTTTCATATGTATTATTGGTATCAGCGCCAATCAGCGTGTGTAAGTGATTTTTGTGCGGAATTTTTTAGCTTTCGCATTTTTGACTGTAATAAAACGCCCTCCCTTTTGAAAAATGTACCGCCCCCGGGGCGTTTATTAGGAACAATACGCAAGTTTACTCAATTTCATAAAAATCAAGGAAAAAGAGGTCTTGTGCATTGTAAATATCATGATACACCACATTATAAACAAGCAGCACTGCCAATCATGCCCATTGTTGAGGGTTGTTGATATTCAGTTGTGAAATGGCGTGGATGAGTGACCAGCTCTCAATTCACTTGGTTTAAATCTTGTTATAACACATTGACCAGTAATTGTAGTCCTGCTGAGCATGACTCCTCCATATGTACATTATCATTATGCCATTAACTAATCGAAGGAGGAGTCATGCCAAATTGTGTGTAACTGATATTACCAAATTTTTGTCTCACATTCTTCAATAATTTTCACTCTTCACACAAATAAATACCTGATTCCACCTTGAAAGTATTCCTTAGAGTGTTAGCAACAACAGGATGGATAGTCGTTAATATCTTCATCAACTCTTTTAGGAAGTGAAATTTCATGAAATTTCAAGACATGTAAGAATTATACCGGTGACTAAGTCCCGTGTTTTGTGTTGCCAGATGCTTGAAAGATTGTTTTGTATAGACTGGTACAGGCATACCGTACTGTTAAAGGTGGTTGTTCCGATTTATGTGTATTGTGTTCTCTACTTGATATGAGAGCCTGGCACTTGCACATACACCCCATCAAGTACCGTGGGAAACAAACTTGCGGTTTTGATGGTAGACGCAATAATGCATGTTGCAAAGCCCTATTCAATACTGTGCTAATTATAAAAGTGGTTAACCACTAAAACGGCGGTTTTTTGTTTATATCTTGGGAAGGAAATGGATTCGAGGTCTCAAATTTCAGGACGACAATGAGAAAAATACGGCCTTTCATTTGATATCAAAATCGATACTACTTCCGGGTAAATCAGGGGGGTCCAAAGACGATCGGAACACGCCCCTTTAAAGAAACGTCATGTGAAGTTAGTTTCGGTACCGCAACGCAAGGGTTGTATCCCCCCGGGTCTACAACATTCGTTGCGGGCAATATCCCATCTCAGCAAGCACACAAAATGGACATTTCAAGAGGCAACTATGCATGCGGACGTTTAATCACACATATGCCGAATTGAGCAATACCACAGGGATTAATGTTTATACTAAGGCACTTTGCGGTCGAAGCTATCAATGCGATTACTCACTTTTGACTGGAAAAATCAGCAATTTTCACCGGCTTCTATCCATGCTATCCGGGCTCCTATCGCAGCAGCGGCCATTAATGTTGACAAAATCTCGAGGATGCCGGGAACGACTGTGACAGGCCGCCGATCCCCGTTGTCAATTTTCACGTTCGTTCATCACGCTCTGTTTGGAGCTTACGTGATTGCGAATATACTGTAATCTCGGAGAGTAAACGAAGGGAGTAGCAACCATTGATCAATGTGAGACTGTAGCGTGTGTCAGTAAGTATTTCCTTCTTTTTTTTCATTTTAAACACACAATTCTACATAGTTACTATTCACAGAATTGCTACTGAAAGAGTATTACTGCCGCTCGAGACATTTAGGAAACTGTAAGTAAATTTGCTAAAAGAATTTTTAAGGGCAACATTAGTTGGTTTCGTAGAGGGTAATTGATTGGCCACTAATGTGAAGTCACAATTATTGGGACTACCAGTAATTGCAGTCTTGGAATTTGAGTAGTGCTACTTCTGTCAAATGAAAGTAAACAGTAAAAATGATGTCAACAAAACATGCTGCTTTGCAATCATGTCATATCATTGTAAGGCTGTGACATATTCCCGGGTACCCGGGTACCCGCCCGTTTACGTCTTACCCGGGACAGAATTTATCGAGCGGGTTTCCCGAACGTCACTTTTAAAAAAATATAAGTTTAAAATTTTACATTTTTACTACTCACGAGTCTCACGAACAATATTACATCCTGAATGAAAACATATATCCATTAATGTATACCCAGATTTGATGCAAACGTTGATATTTATCGCTTGATGGAAAGTTGTTGCCGCTGTATTAACCGCAAATCACAATACAACATTACCTAGGCTACAGCACATTGCATATTTCTTGATGCCACCACACTCCCTTGATGGAAAATTCCATTCACCGCGTGGTTGTTTAGGTCGGCTCGTTAAGTGGTAATAGCTGTACTACGGGCTGTGTTTGTTCAGCTGACCGTGGTTCCACGATCGGTTTTTACGTTGTGAATGGCGTTTAGGATGAAATAAAGTTTAAATAAAAGTACACAATTTGTAGTAAATAAAGAGTTCTTCTTATGAATTACATAGAACAGGTGTGATTTCATCGCTGTTAACTTCAAAAACATGGAAATATTTGAAGGTATGTATTGTCAGGGAGATTTTTTTTCTTCTAAACTTGGTGCCGAATTTTGCACTCAGGAGTTTCGGGTACCCGGGTACTCGCCCGAAAATCATAACGAGTACCCGGGAACCTCATTACCCGTTAGGTCACAGCCCTATATCATTGTGTGTCTGAGGGTTTGTACTAGTACAACGGAGTCATACTGAAATTTCGGGCATGTCAGACGAGTCATTATCAATCTTTTGCATTTCACATTTACGAATCACCCTCTTTTCTAGTATAACAACATCACATAAGTAAAATCGTGTAGCACGAATCCCGACAAGAATATCTCCAAAATTCCTGCAAAATATTTTCATCAAAGAAACAGAATTGCAGGAGATAAATAACAAGTACAAGTAGGTGCATGATAAATACTGCGGCCATTAGGGTTAGGCCATGGGAATGAAATTTTATCGAGTTTGCGTCCGCCCGCCCGCATTGTGCCGCACATGCCGCAGAAAACTTTGCTTATTTTTAACAAATTCATTATTGCCTTCAACAGATGCTTTTACATCACATCAAAAAACAAGTTTAAATCATCAAACAGCATGGAAAAGGGTACAATTACGCACTAACAATAGACTAAATGCATGCAGTCTCTGTCTCTGAACATGCCACATTTTCTTGATGTGATGTGAGCGGTCGCTCTGGCTGGAAAACCGTGGAACTCGCAAGTCACCAATCAAATGACATAATGAAAATGAAATAACGCATCATGCCTTTTGAAAAATGTCCGGACGCAAATCTTAAAACTTTCATTCTCATTGCCTTAGTTTTTATTAATATGACTTCCGACGCAGAACTGCGTCGACAAGTCCAGAGTATATCACACATTTATACAGTGCTTGATTGCTACGGCTTGTCAATGCATTATTGGCCTTTACTTTACGTCGTGCCGACCCCAATGTCAAAAAACGGACCGGAACGGTTCCATGACAGGTTGTCTGACATGACGAGCTAGTCTCATGGGAATATGGTAGTGGCGATCCTCACCACCTGCATCTAGATTACATGTTGAGCACACCAACGAGCCATCGATCGAGCAAACCCCGCCCCCGGTCATGCAGGTCAGCCAAGTCATTGTCCAGTGATTGTTGTACTGCAGCTATGGCGTTTCGTGGCTATCGTAAAACTGAGACTTAAAGCCTTCGATTTTTTAACATTTTCGGGGCAATAGCAGAATGTCAAAGGTGTATCGCATTATTATGTAATGGTTTTTCTTTCTAATCATGTATATATTTAAGATCAGATGTAGAGGAGCAAAATCAATCGACAAAGCGGCCGTATCACCAGTGATCATGTGTGTGTGGGATGCAGAATTTGTAATGTAATGTTTAATTAGCAGAACGAACATTACCAGCACATGGCCTACTCGGCTACAGTGATGAGTTCATGGTTTTTTATGGCCATGTACTTTAAAGCATGTTAATAGATCTTGAAGACAAAAAACAAGGGTGTTTTATGGTGTGATTCAGGGGGTAGGAAGTCGGGGTGGAGGTGGGTATGGTAGTGGTACTTTTCATGTGTGGGGAAGGGGTTTTTCAGTGTCATGGAGGATGGATGGGGTGGGCGGGAGCTCTGAGGGGGGGTCTCAGGATATGATTTGTGAATCTCAAAATCGGTGGAGTTGCGTGCGGTTTTGTTTTTACAGCTTCTGTATCCCCTGATACTCTGGCTTAAAAAAAATATCGATTCTTGTTAGCCTATCACCCTTGTGGATAAGGTCAAGTTTTTGGGGGTGTTTCACCCTCCCCCCCCCCCCCCCTATTTTCTTATTAGAGTGTTTTCAATCCTGAAATGTTGATTGTTTATGGTATGGCTAATTGGGTTTTATATTAAAACATTATATTGCTAAGTAAAGACCTCTAGGGGGTCTATCAATGACAAATAAAAATAAAAAAATGCCTCACCATTTTCTGCGGTTCATTTAGTCAAAACAATTACAACAAAATGCCTTCCCTCCTCATTTTCAAAGGCCTTAAGTTATCTCTTGGCTTGAAAAAGCCATGGGGATTGCAAAATCCTGAAGATTATTAATAAGTCGTGTGTGTGTTTATGTGTGTGGGTGTGTGTGTGTGCGTGCGTGGTGTGACACTGCGTGTTAGGTTTACTGGGTTTGTGCTTTATCTTTGAATTAGAGTGACATTCTCCACAGAGGGTATGAGCTTAATCTTGTTGTAGTGTCAATAAAAAATTGTTAAAAAAAGTTTATTGCTTGTCAAATGTTTTGATAGATAAATACCAAAATTCCTGAAGATCACGTAAATATTAACTTGCCACGACACTTCTTCAACGAGCGCATCAGTCCGAGTATTTTGACAGTGGACAGAATGACATGGGCCACTGAAGGATCAATTTTTGTGGATTTTAATTTGAATTTCCACATCGAAACGTGTGCACTCGGCACATGGCTATGGTTGTGTTTCTTGTTTATTCGTAACAATAAGTTCGTTTTTACAACGTTAATTCTTACCTTGCTCATTAACCCTTTGGATTCTACTTGATGATTTTAACTCCGTCATTTTTTGACAATAAAAAAAATTTTCTGTCACGCATTCATAGAATCTATTCATAGCTTTTAACAGTCTCTGACGTCACGCTGTAGGGACGATTACCAATCGAGGTGAATGGGTATTACTTGAAAAAATAATGACACAACTGGCAGCACGTGAGAATAATGCATTAAGTCTGAAGATCGTGAAACTAGTAGTTTAAATCGTGGACCCAAGGTCAACACTTACTCAAGCAAGGTGTTGTATTTCGTTGACTTACCGTGTTCTTTTTTGAATGTCTGCTGTGTACAGCACCCAATAGAGGCTGGATAATTAGCACCAGCCAAAACATCCATGGTGCGGCAATGCCGGGGTGCAGGAAGACGTACTACAAAGGAGCTACATTTTTAAACACAAAAATGTTTTATACCTTCAATCAATCTTTGTTGATTTGATCTGATATTTCCGTTTTTTTTTTGTCAGGATTTTTTTTTTTGTTGGGAGTTGGAAGCTCATTTCTTTCTCCCCGATTATTATTTTTTTTTATTTCATTTATTTTTTTTTTTAAGCTGCTTAAACATTTTCTGCGGCATTCAAAAATTTCTGGGACCGGCTGGTCCGCGGGTCCCGTGGATTGTAGGACCTGAACAACAATTTCTTAATTCAATAGGAATGGGAAGTGAGGTTCTTTTGCCAATGGCCGTATAAATAGTTGTCAAATGTTGGATGTCTTTCAGCTTAAAAAAACTAGTGTGCCATTATTTTGTTTGAAACACCCTAGTCCAATACTTGGACTTCACATGAAGTTGTCTTTAACAAGTGCTCCTTTACAGTCTATGTGAAGTCCGAAAACATTATGTGTATTAGCTATGACATTTTTGTGAAGCCTTCAAATTTCGACCACTGACAACATGTCACTCCAATTTCATATAACACCGTTGCTTTCGATAACACTCTTCTACCTTATTAGCACCAGTAATATCCAATTTTAAATAACAAGATACCAAGCTTTCATTAAGCACCTCGGCAATAACAAAATCAGGACTTTCACTGGTCAGAATCTTATGTACAAGTCTTGAAATTTCATTGAATATCACTTCATAAAAAGTTGATGGAAGATATTTACGACTATCCTGTTGTTGTGATAACACTCTAAGGAATATTTTCAAGATGAAAAAGGTAATATTTATTCGAATGAAGCGTAAAAATATTGGAGTAATGTGAGAAAAAAATTTTGTTTCTCAGTTAAACACTAGTTTGCGGCAGCACTCCTCCATTGATTTAGGTATGGCATTATGATTATTGTACATAAGGAGGAGTCATGCTCAGGAGCAGGACTGTTGTAACACCCCCCCCCCAAAAAAACGAAAACTATTTTGTTTTGCCGCTCTCACTGGTGTTGCTCCCATTTTAAGAAATCCCCTTTTTTTGTCATTTTAAGTAATTTCATTGCATTGAAAAGAAATCGGAATATTGTGTCAAACCTCTTTCAGAGGTATCACTGTTAGAACTTAATTTACAAAGGTGTGGGGGTTCCATTGGACCCACAACATTTGTTTTTACGCTGCCGCCCCCCCCTCCCCCCCCCCCCGGCAATAACGGTGAGTGAAAAAACCTTGGTCACATAAGTGCTAATTAAACCAGTGGCGACCTCTAAAAATTGGATTTTCTTGGCCGCCCTCCTTCCTTTTTGGTAAAATTATGAAAAAGCAAAAAATAAAATAATTTGGTTTTGTTACCGATCGAAATAAATTACCGGGGACATCATTCATGGCGTTGATTCAGAGCAGGAAGATCACGCAATAATAAGCGAGTATAAGTCCATATTATCGCTTTGCATCTCCGGGTGACTCACAGAGGTTGTAAACGATGTAATATTTACATTATGAAATAACAGCAGTTAGCAGAGCTGAGAAAAATGAGTAAATGAGTAATACAAGATGAATAGCGCTTGTGTGTGTGCAGAGTGAATTGGTTGCTGAATTTGGAACATGAGAGACGGTTTTCGAAGGTCAGAATCACATTCATGCCTTGCGCTGCGTGTTGACCCTGTCAATATCATGTTTGGCAGAAATAATGCAACAGGAATGCGACCGAAGTGTTTCAAAAGTGTCGAACAGATTGTGGTCGAACCGCTGACCCATGGACGTCACAAAGAGCGGGTCATTTGAAATGTCCATTTAGCGTGATAGCGTTTTAAATTATTCGGACTCGGCACACGTGTGAGCATTTGGACACTGTGCAAGTTTGGGCTGGTGGACGATCAGATTTCCTCCCATAAACATGCAAAATGGTGCAGGAAGATTAGAAACCAGGTAACACTTGTGACTCATTTAACTGTTTATGCTTTGGAGCAGGCCTTTTTAATGAATATACTTTCAGTATATAAAAGCCCAGGGTGGGGTAATCAAAGGACACAAATGACCATACAGGGACGTGCCAGACACATCGGTCTCATTTTCAGACTTCTGGGATAGCAATGAACCCCTTTTTTTCATGCCAATTTTGGTATTAGAATGGGTCGTTTTTCAAAATATTCTCAAATTGAAAATTGCAAAAATTAAAAAAAATTTCTTATTCCGAAGCTAAATTTTCTAAAATTTATTTCTTAAATCTGAAGCCAAAATATTCAAAATGTGACTCTTAAAAACTGCCCAAAATTTGAGGAAAATGGCAAATTGTGTTAAATTTGGTCCAAAATTTGCATCTATGTGTATAGCTATGGGGTCCCGTTTAGCAAAAATTGGTTCTTTATAGAATATGGGTCCTACTTCAGACTCTCGGAGGCACATCACTACCCAAACCAAAACTTGGGTTACCCCCCCCGGGTATAAACGGCCATGGTAATTTTCTTTTTCTAGTAAGAGAAAAGGCCAAAAGCTGAGGACACACATTCGATGGGTGGTAAGAATTTTGTCTAGATTCTCCTTGAGGCTGTGGACTTGCATAATTCCTAGACCCTAGAATTTGCAGCAGAGTCCATTTCATCATAGATTGACAAGGTCCCCAGAGTACCAGACTAAAACAGACTAGAGAGAGAGAGAGAGAGAGAGCGCCCGGGAGAGAAGGCCTGGACCGGCGGAGGCTGAAGCTGATCAGTGTGGACATGACAGTTCAATGTCTAGCCTGTCCGTGCAACCTTGGCCTTGTCAAATCCCACTCCCGTTTAGCTTACCTGGTCAAAAAAAAACTTGCAGAATCCAGTGTGAAGCTAGCTTTGGGAATTACGTCATCGTTTA
Source organism: Ophioderma brevispina (assembly GCA_023653785.1). Classification (NCBI taxonomy): domain Eukaryota; kingdom Metazoa; phylum Echinodermata; class Ophiuroidea; order Amphilepidida; family Ophiodermatidae; genus Ophioderma; species Ophioderma brevispina. The sequence goes on from JAMKCH010012587.1 coordinate 17,306, forward strand.
TATCCAGCGCAAGCTATCAAAGGAGCTAGTTTCCTGCGCACTAGTTGGCAGGACTTATTACTCCCACCACCTGAACCACGGCCACTGCTGCACGTTTTGATAGTCGACGACGATGGGGTTTTTGAAAGTACAGGCAGGGGAATCGCCAATTCACTTACAGACTTTCTTTTCAGTCGTTTTATATACGTGTTCGCCTGACAGTTCTGCATGTTGGGGGTTATCAAGGAAAAAAATATTAAAAGATATAATGTATTAAATGATAAAATGGCATTTATATAGCGGCTTTAGCAAATCAATGATCAAAGCGCTTAAAATGGCAGTCTAGAGTAAAACTTAAGCTACAACATAGGCTACAATTTAGGTTAAAACTTAATCTACAATACATGTGAAAAAATTATTGCTGCTTGTTCACAGACACTATTTAGGCAATAAGTATGTTTTCAATTTAGATTGGAAACTTGCAAGATTGTGAGATGAACGGAGTGATAAGGTAATTTGTTCCAAAAGAGCTGGCACAAAATTGCAGAAGGCTTTGTCACATATGATGTATAAGTCTATTGCGAATATAAGGAGATTGTTGTCTGCATGAGATCGACGGCACTGCTACAATTTTTGAATAATCATTAGACTTATGAGAGTTGTATATAAGTTGGAGGTATGCATTGTCCTTATATGCAAAGTTGAGTAAGGTTACATGATGCGTCACGAAACTGTAGCCAGTGACGTGGTCGTCAGGAGAGGCAGAGGTATGATCCATACGGTCTGCCTTGAAAATAAGTCTGGCCGCTCTTTTTGTCCCGTCTGTAGTCTGGGGTGTTCTTTAGATGTCATTCCATATAACAATTGAATTGCAATAAATCATAGATGATGTGACATTTGTTTATGTTATGGCGCCCCTGTTGTTGTAAGAGAGAAACTGGCAGGCAAAAGGCACCTATACTTTGCATGGGGAAATTTCTGTTTTTTGCTGTAACTTTTGTTCGAATAAATAATACTAACTTTCTGTATCAAGCATAATAAGCTAATCCTACCAGCGGCTTGTGTGTGACAATTTAGATCAGGAAAGATTCTGTGTCACAGTAATTTATACCAGATTTTAGTTTTTGGGGTCTGTCACATGAAACTACGGTAATATTTTGCCTGCCAGGAAAACCAAACAGAGGGTGTCCTGAATGTCAACACGTGACGTCATAGGGTCACCATCATCTATACGAGATGTAACAGGTGGCGTACAGCCATTATTACAGTTCTGCACAATATAACATCGAATGCGTCCAATATTTCTGAAATGATAATTCCCAAAGATTGTGATGAAACAGCAGAAGACAGAAAAATGAAAAATGAGTGGGACCTAGCATAGTTGAATCAAGAAAACTCCGTAGATTACGAAACAGAAAACAGATGGTGCTTTCTTGCTTGAGCACTGTATTGAGAATGGGGTCATTTATGAAGTAGAGGTTGTGCTTGGAGCTAGCGGACAATAATTCAGTTTTATCGCATCAGTTTAAGTTTATTTACATTCATCCAGTTCTTAATTTTCAGCAATGTCAAGGCTCCATTTGAAATCCAATTTGAAAAGAGCTGTTACACTATCTCGGGTCTGCGAGGATTAAAAATCTGGGTATATTTGGTATCATCGGGAAATCTATAATGTGATTTTCTCTTATTTCAGGTTTATTTCGTATGATCTTACCAAGTGGGTATGTGTAGAGGTATGATAAGATATAGCAAATTGGACCGTTCTGTGCAAACAACAAAGGGTCAAGTTTGAGCACATAGTTTTAGTAGTAAACCCTTGCAGGAGTGACACAATCAAAGGGCAAGTCATTGTTTTGAGAGCCAAAGGATGTTTTTAGTGGGATGAGCCAGACCATTCTAAAGTAGCCTTATGGTACCACTGGGGGGGGGGGGGGGGCAAAGAGGCATTATACCAGGGCTACTCATACTAGGACATACACGAAATTGTATGGATGGCCATTCTGTAGGGGTAGCTTTAAAGACACTATCAGGTTTGCTAAATCAGCAAATCGAAAATAAAAATCATCAAAAATCAGACTTTTGCATGTATGCAACAAAGTACAGGTACCCTAACATTTCCTGCAAATGATAAGGCCAGGAAGCAAGCTAATACGTACAAAATCGGAGATTTTAGTCATACTGTCCGAACGGACCTTACTACAACACGTAATTGAATGGAGAATCAGTATTTGGAACACTGCCGTTTCGTCCGTTTCTGTCAATTCTCAGTGGGAAAAGGTAACATGAGAATTCTACAGACTTCTCCGTCACTTTGAAAGCTATTCCTGCAAATTTCAAAATTTTTTCAAATCACTGATTACAATTGTCTTAGCGTGCTAGGGGACTCGACCAAAAGATTTACAAAAGGGTCAAATGGAAAAGTGGTCCAATGTTGTTGAATGCCATACCAAAATGTCGTATGATCGCAAGGATTAAAAAAATGTAATTTTGTGCCATCTCTGACTTACCCTTATGGATTATAAGCTGAAAACGTTATTGTAGGTCAAAGGTTTAATTTAGCTTCTACAGGGGTCAACTACTAAAAACAAACGCTTATTTCAATGGAAATGGTATATATTATTGGTATGTAATCACAGTAAATAAGGTATTAATTTGACCCCAAAAAAAAATTGTACATGTATATTACCAAGTTACACCCAAAAATTAACCCCAGCCCCTATAAGGTGTATAGGGGTCGTTACTAAGGAGGTGCGTAACTTTTAATTCACATTGAGGATGGTTCCAAACTATTCCTTATAACAATATGAGACCATTTCCACGAAATTGTAGCGCTTTTAAGTATTTGACCCCTGTCGAAGCTAAAAATTTAAACCTTTGACCTACAAATAACGGTTTTCAGCTATAACTCCATAAGTGTAAGTCAGAGAGGCCCACAAATATACATTTTTAATCCTTGCGAACTCATACGAACATTGTGGTATGCAATTCAAAAACAACATTGGACCACTTTCAATTTTGACCCATGTATAAATCTTTTGCGAGACCATATAGGGGGGGCACGCTTTAAGCACCCACTACAGAATGGCCACTCATACATTTTAGGTGTATGTCATAGTATGAGGTATAGCCCCTGGTATAATAAAATGCCTCTTTTCCCCCACCACCCCCCCCCCCCCAGGTGGTTACCGACAAACAATTGCCTGGCTCACCCACTATTTGTTTGGAAGTTATGAGAGAAAAAGGTGACCCATTTTTGTCGACCAATATTAATTTACAAAGTACTCTAGGGGATTACAAATCACGTTTTTAGCTTCTCACATCAAAACGAGGTTAAATATCGGCGAAACTTACAGGATGGGCTTTGGAGGTGAAGGCCAAATCTATCAAGTGATATGAAAACTCCATATCCTTAATCGGACCACTCCCCTTTAATTAAAAAACGGAACACAGGCTGTGGTGGCACACCGGACCATTTTTTTTTGGGGGGGGGAAGAAAATTTGTGGGGAATGGTTGAAGAGAATTGCCTTCAAAATGGGTAAGTTGTTAAAATATGCGCGAATCGGTTGAGGATTTGGCTTATTTGAAACTGTTGTGATTTGCCAGTTATTCATCACACGGCCCGGGGAGCTTCAACGTTTGGGAGGAAAATCGAAAGACAATGAAAACTTTTTGGGGGGATGCCAATATATGGCCTTCGTATTATAGCACCGGCACAGATTGGGACAAAGTAAAACATCATGCTTTTTTTTTTTTCAATAAGGCCTTCATATTTACCGGGCGTATCAACAAGAAGAGTAAACAGTTTGAAAAGTTCATAAATGTAGAATAGCTTAGATGTATGTAGGTATTTTGGTCAGTTTAGTTGATTGTTTCATGTACATCGATCTTTCAATTCTCACATTTTCAAAATCAGTTTCATGTACGACAATCAATAACGATTTTCTTACTGTTTTTGTAACCCGAGCCACAAAAGGCGGTGGCGAAACAATCATGGGTTCGAATCACGGGTATTGTTTGGATTGAGTTAGTTGGCAATGGAACGCTCATTGAACTCGTCTTGTTCAGACAGAACATCAAAATTATGGGGATCGATAGCCTACCTCCTGCAGATGATCCAAACACCTCAAATTCAGAGTTTTTACGACTCCTCCAGCAGACCATAACCCTCGTCTTACCAGGGGGGGTTACCACCCCCTAGTGAACTTTGCTCCGGTGCGCAAAAAGCTTCGGGGGGGTTTTACTCAGTGGAAAAGGATAGGTACATGTGTCCCGCCGATATGGGTCACATTTTCACCACTTACTAACAATGGGTCATTTTCCCCACCATGCTACTATATTGATGGGTCATTTTTTGAGGTCATTGCTACTATATAAATGGGTCCATTTTTCAATTTATGGTCGCAATTTACTATGAAAATGTGTCGATTTTTTCTGATTTTCGGTAAAATCACAATGAAAAGTGTTGATTTTTCCGATTTTTTACCCGGCGGACGCACACCTGTACCCAATTTTGGGTCAAGTACTCCCCCCTCCCGGGAGGACAGCGCCTTAATCAGAAGAGCTGTGAACGCCATGCATGCTAAGGAAACATGTGTGTGCATCCAAAGAGGTGGAAGAAATGTGGAGGATTATGTGTGAGTGATTCAAAGAACAGATTTAACATATAAAAAGTACTGAATTTGAATGTTATGCTTTTACTTTGCGCAACAACATTTGTCTTTTTTGTTTTTTTGTTTGCGGAAATAGCCATAATTTTTTCATCGATTGTCACACTCCAATGGTTTTGCACTCACTGAAAGAAAAAATATCTGGATACTAATTGCTGTAATCAAATATGCCAAATACATCATACTTTTCTTTTTTAGGATTGTTAATGACTGTTTACTTCTTTTTGATACGCTCTGTAGAAAATCAAACCCTCACATCCGGGCTGCCATCCAACACAAATGTCGCCTTTTCAGACAATCTTCTATTTTCACTGCTAATTTCGACTAATTTTCCAATAGGTTAGAGTTGCAGCTGGGGAATCGCCTGCCATAATTTAACTCGTTGCTATTACGCTCAAATGGTTCATTGATTTCATCTATTCACATGCATGCGTGAAGTGCATTAACTTAAATACGACTGGCGAGACAGAACAAAATATAGTTAGCCCCGTGCAAACTTAAACGCGAGTTAAAAACTAAGTTACGGCAATTAATCATTTACTGAGCTCAGGACACTGCATATAGACAGGCTCAGGACCACTACAAGGCTGTTCGTGCTGTTCGCCAATTTATTATAATAGAGCTTGTAAAGCAATAATCCCCTGGGCAATAATCATGTGAGAAACCATTTTTTGACCAAATTAGGGCGCCCTATATTCAAAATGCTCCAGTGCCCCTTTCAAATCCTCCTTTACCTGTTCTGTTTCAATTCCCTTTTGTGATTTTTTTTCGTAAGAGCAGTAAATGGGGGGGGGGTACTCAACTTTTTTTTAGGTTGTGATGTACGGCCCGAACTTGGGAGCTTGGGAACGGCTTGGACTTGGGAACGGCTTGCGAACTGATTTTGTCTCTCAAAGTCCCGCTCAAAGTAGGGGCTTAGGAACTGAAATTTTAAGAAATTTTCAGGCTTTGCAAATGAAATTTGGCTAAAATTTAGCTTTCAGAGGCAATTTTTTTCCCCAAAGCGACCCTTAATTAAAAGGATGAGCAGCGATTTGCTAATCCGAAACATCGAAAAATTCGTCAAAATTCATGTTTTTGTATTTTTGTTTCTGGCATGGATATGCGAAAATAAAAAATTATGTAAGTGGTTGGTTTGAAATCCGCGTATTAAAGACAAGGCAGCACTTTTTATCTGATTAGGCCTAGGCCTATACGTGCGTATCAAAATTCCGACTTGAGATCAAAAAAGCCTTTCCCGGTGAATATCCAGATTTTAAGCGTGATATTGTGCACTATGCTCAATACAGTTTGACTTCAAACACAAACATTATTGATCTTTGTTTATTCTGTACTGGTGTAAACCACAATCAGCTGTTTAGTGTAGATTTTGAGACGCCATCGCCGTATGTTTATTTGCGGGAGACGGTATGACAAATTTCCTCAAATACTTCATTTTATCACTATTTGGTGGTTTGTTTATACATTAAAGCAGCTATATATGGAATTGTACACACTTATCCCTGATTTATAAGTTAAAAAAATGTATTTCCACAGTTTTCGATTCTCTCGCGTTATCGCTGCTAATCCCTTTATAGCGGAGCGGCCGAGCCTTGAAAAGTGCTCTAGTTTTCGAGTTACCCCTCCCCACCGTACAACAAAACACAACCACCTTTATTTGAAGGATAAATATATAGGATTTAAGAAAATGATGGTTGTGGTTGAAATATTTGGTGGCAGGGATGATTTCTATGCCGAAAAATGAAATTTGGGCTGCAAGTTAAGCGAAATTATATTTTTAAAATTTTTTTTAAGGTAAAAAATATAAAATCTTATTTTTATGGTATCCTTTTTGTTATTGATATAGGTTTTATACATTGCATAAAGGGTTCAGGTAATACTCGTTGTGGTGACATGTGATAAAAAGGATGCTTTTTTTAGGAAAAAAGGTGATTTTGGGGCTAAAATTCTAGACCCTTTATATATTGTATAAAACAGAAATCTATATTATAAATGTCAGAGATTGATAGTATTGCATGATGATTAAAATTTGTTTTGCTAAGAAATTAATAAATCTTGATATTCGTAAGTTTTTAGCTCAAAAACGTGATTTTTTGACCCAAAAAACATCCCTGCCACCAAAGTTTTTTGACCACAACCATCATTTTTTAAAATTATTTATTACTATCTTTCGAATAGAAGTGGTTGCGTTTTGTTGTACCGAGGGGAGGGGTTGTCGACAATTTTGCAGTCCAAACCGCTCCACTGTTAAAGAAGTGAATAGCTGTGAATTAGGCCCAGATGCTTCAACTAGGACCCTTTTTAAGAACTGCTGGAGAGGACGGAAGGGGGTCTTAGGGGTTTGTTGGGTACCCATTCTCGTTCCAGGGGATCTGAAAGTGACCCCTAACAGGACCAATTTTCAGTGAAAATATGATACCCCTACAGGCCCGTACGCAGGGGGGTGCGGTCCAAATTTCACAAAAGGGGAAAAAGGTCCACTTTTTGCGGAATTTTTTGATAAAAAGGTCCAAAATTTAGAGAAAATATGACGAAAAAGGTCCACTTTTTGGTGATGAGATGTTCAAAACGTCCAAAATGGATCATTTTAGGGGGTTAGGTCCATTTTTCCAAAAAGGTCCACTTTTTCGAAGATAAAAAAAAAAAAAAAAAAAAAAAAAAAAAAAAAAAAAAAAAAAAAAAAAAAAAAAAAAAAAAAAAAAAAAAAAAAAAAAAAAAAAAAAAAAACCCCCCCCCCCCCCCCCCCGTAAAAAAAATCCTGCGTATACGGCCCTGCACACCTATAACGGCCGGGCCAGTTTTCTATCAAATTATATACTAGTTTTCAGTGAAAATACGGGTGAAAATATACCCCTGACGGGACCAATTTGCAGTGAAATTATACCCCTTCCGGATCCGTTCTCAATACGTGAACAAAAAGATTTACCTTTCAAATAGCCAATACCATACAAGAAAAGTGATACTTGTACTACTGCAAGAAAAAGTATGTACACTCGGCGTTATTTTGCTGATATGCTTAGGTTATTTTTTCCTATTTGTATCATTGAATCAGTCACAATCACAGCTGAATTTGGTACTTCTATAGCGGGACTAATCTTGATTATTATGAATACCCTAGGCTTATAGTCCCGCATTTGCAGATATTCCATCTTTTTTTGAACGAGCATGGGTACCCGACCAAAATTCAAGAACCTCCTCCGGATGGAGAGGAGCAAAATGGGGGTCTTAAGGGCCGCACATATACCCTTACCTCTTTTATCTTAAAGGCTGACTCAGAGATTTCGAGATATATTTTGTGTGTGTGTGTGTGTGTAGTATTTAAAAAACATTCATCTAGAACTAAAGATAGTCACCTAAAATGCTCAATTACAAAGTTAGAGATGAATCGGATGTCCCGTTTTGAAGCAGTAAACATTTATCAATCAATCAATCAATCAATCGATTTATTACAAATTTCCATAATACATAATACAAATGCATCAAGGAACCCGGATATGAAAAGAGGATGGATACAAACAATGACAACAATGGAGGAGATGGCCAAAAAGCCAATAAGGCCAGAGGCGGTCATCCCCTAAAACTTAATAGTTACATACAATCACGAAAGACATCAAGATAAGAGGGAAAATAACAAAATAAGACATACATGTATGTCATAAACACATTTACTCAAGAGTATATTTATAAATGAGTAGTTTTTGTATTGATTGCTAAAATGAGCTAAAATGTTTGGCTGATTTTGAACTCTTTAGATAAGTTTCATGTAATGAATTCCAAAGAATTGGTCCGCATGTTCTAATTGATTGATCTGAAAATACTTTTTGTTTTAGGTCAAATTATAATCATTGGAATTTCTCGTATTATAAATATGAATGGCATTACGCCGAATAAAATACCCACCAAAGGAGATTGGTAGTTGATTTGTGCTGTACCTGTACATAAAAAAAAACAATTCGTGATAGTGTTTTTGAGGTACCGTCAATATGCTGTTTCCAAGTTAGGTTTCAGCAATTACAACCCCTAGAAACTTAGTTGTAGATACTCTTTGTAAAGACACATCGTTAAGAATAATATTAATTTGTTGTAGAAAATTATCATTTGAAGATTTTCCAGCAACAATATTTGCTGTCATATGCGGAGTTCCTAAACCATATAATTTGTTTTTGAAGCATTAACAGACAATTTATTAGCTCTAAATCAGTTGCTTGCTTCAACCAATTCGTTAAGTTGATTTTAGACTCAATATGATTTTAGACTCAATATCTGTGTGCGAGTGCGTGATAGTCGTATCATCTGCAAATAGTATAAAATCTAGTACATTTGAACAATTAGTAATATCATTAACATATGGTATAAATAATAAGGGGCCAAGAATGGATCCTTGAGCAACACCACAAAGTATATTTTTGAATTCGGACTGATTAGAGTTATAGCTTACAAACTGCTTTCCATTGCTTAAATAATGAGCAAATCATGTATAAACAATTCCCCTGAATCCATAATGGTTTAAATTTATAAGTAATATATCGTGGTCAATAATGTCAAAATGCTTTGATAGTCTATAAAAATCCCAATTGTTGTTTCATCATTGTTTTCTACCACCGCTGTCTGATTTTACTCAGCTAATTTGATTATGGCTAATAAGTTGAATGATTTTTTCTAAATCCAAGTGTTTTCATTAAGTTTATTTTCATATTTAGTTATGTAATCATGCATCTATTGAAAACCTCTTCTAAATCTTAAAAATGACGGTAATGAGTGAAACGGCCGGTAATTTGGAAAATATTTCAGCATTTCCTTATAATATATATATATGTCAAAACGCTACGCTACTTCTGAGAACTATACCTGTTTATTGATGAAGTATTTAATATTGCATTAAGTGGTTGTACAGTTATAATCAATTTGTTTTGATTATAAATTACCAATCCGTCGTTACCTGGGCTCTTGTTATCAGACGTTAGTCTGTATATTGGAAGTGGTCTACTTTGGAAAATCCAAAATTTGCTGACAGAGAAAGGGAAACAGTAAGTGTGAACTTATTGGGGGTAGGTACTGCCTTTTGCATTATGAAAAAATTGAACTTCTGTCAACCGTTTTGGATAGAGGAGCGGTGTTTGAGCTATAAATTGGATATGTTTCTTGTTTAAGTTCTTCTCCAGGCCGAAAGGCTTGTTTTGTTTTTTTTGTGAAGGAAAAGGGGATTTGTTGGAATAATTCTGAGGCAATTATTTTCACGAAATGAAGAACATCTACATGAATCTACAAAGTGGAATAACTTACAGTTTCCTAAATTGGGGATATCATATTGAGTAAATTTAAATGAGTATCTCGAAGAGGGGTGTTGAATAAATGTAAAAAAATATTGGAATCTGAAGGCATATGGCTATTATTTTTACATAGAAGAACCTTTTCGATGTGTACTAAAGAAGGCTATAAGTTGTTGTTGTTTGTATCGGACCCTAAGTTACCTTTTTGACTTGCATTGTGGACTGTACATAAGAAATCAAGGTATCAAATCCATATTCCCACAATGCATTGTTGTCAAATATCTTAAATAATGCCTGGTGATACTGTATAACATCGCGATCTATATAGCAGTCTAATACCTCCTCTATTGTATTATGGGATATGGTGAAATTGTTAAATGATCTAATCTCTCATATTGGTGGCCTCTTTAATCATGCCTTTAATGATATGTGTAAATGCTTTAATGGTCTTGTAAACCAACTTCCATATCCTTAATACATTGTGACAAATTATCCTGAATACGTTGTATAGAGCAGAATCGTTACAGATGTGATGTCAAAACCTCATCTAAGTCCATATTGTGTTCTGGATCTGTGTAATTGTGTTGAGGATATGCCTGAACTTTTTTACAGCCTCATAT